>CAKKTI010000017.1:0-19443 GCA_920105805.1 Condylostoma magnum
AGAATTTCCTAAAATAGATAAGAATCCTATTCCTACTATCGTTATCAATTATTTCTCAGCTAACTAATCATCCATTTTCTTATTAATTAGGTTGATACTGATTGTGTTTCTAAATTGGTAGATGGGAAAAATATTGCTTACTGTTTATGAGTGTTTTATTGAAAACGTGCAGCTTATGAATTATGAGGTCTAAACTGTCACTATATATTTGATCTGATGAATAGTTGCCTTACAGATTATACTGAGTGTTTGGCTTATGATTTAGAGTCTTGAAGAAATTAGAGTAAAAAGACTGTACGGGCACTTGATTCAAGTATTTGAGGTCTTCTACTTTAGTTTCTTATAAATATGTTGTAGAGGGTTATTTTAGCTTTTAATATTTTACTATGTATTGGAGATTTTGTACCTCCGGTGTACAAGGTAGATCTATAACAACCTCCTAGTATAAGATTCAATCATGTATTTGAAGATAAAAAGGATGTAATACACTCCTTGATTAAATTTTATGCATCTCTAAGTTCCCCAAGCAAGGTGTAAATATACGGAATTGTGCTAGAATAACAGTTCTTTTCAGATTCACTTAAACAAGAACTTAAATCAATGTCGGAGATCTGTAATCTTGAGTACTATGAGGTACTTTTTGCAAATTTTATGTATGAGTATAATACAGGATGCACCTCTATTATTGTTAAACAGGCAGATGGGTAAATAATTCACGGTAGAAACTTAGACTATGATGCTGCCTCCCTCCCTCTCTAATCAGTTATTTAAATCGACTATTACAACAACAGTACATTCTCTCATAGTAGTGTTGGTTTTGCTTTTTATTAAGGTATCGGAACTGGTATAAAGCCAGGGTAGTTTTCAGTTACTTTAAACCAGAGAAGAGGAAACTACTTATAAACACTTTATGCTCTACTAAAAGGAAACACAGGAAATCATTTTGCAATTAGATAAGCTTTTGAGGAAATTAATAATTATATTCAAGCCAAGGATTATTTAATTGATACAAACACAGTGGCTTACTCTTACAATATAATCGCTGGAATCCAGAATGGAGCAGTTATTACTAGAAACAGAGACTCTATTGCTAATTTGGTAGAAATTGATGAAAATAGATGGTTTTTAGTGGAAACTAATTATGATAATTGAATGCCACCCCCTGATAACGATAATAGAAGGGATCCGGCTATTGAATATATAGAGAATATAGGCAGGGATAATTTCAGTATAGATCATCTATGAAAAGTACTATCAATGAATCCAGTATAAAACAACATTACTTTATTCACAACTGTAATGATTCCTGAGACTGGGTACATATCTACTTTAGTAAGAGGTAATTAGTACTAAAATTTTAGGTATAAATAAAATGGATAGGACTAAAACACCCATAGCCAGTAGACGATAAACCAGGCAGTTCTCTAGGGATAACATCCGGCTGAATAATCTGAAAACATTGCTAAGAAAAAGATAAAGTAGTACGTATATAAAATCAAGGTCAAATACGATAATTAAATAGTCACCGGAATAAAGGTCGCCCTTTATCAAAACAATTAGAAAGTTCCCTTGAATTCTGCCAAAAACTATAAAAAATCGTAGTGCTAATCCGACAAAAGACCCGTAAAAGCGGCTCAGGAAAAATTACAGTATGGTTGCTTCCACTTAAGCTACCGAGTCCCTGTAATTTTATCCTATTGAAAAAGATCGCTCTGGTAATTCCAGGTACCAAGTAGACTCAAGCTTCAAAGAGAAAATTAAGCACATATCTTTACTGGATGATGAGGAAAATATGATGAAAACTCCTACTAATAGACTTCCAGAGTATGTTGAGAATATATAAAAAAATTTAATTGATTCGCAGTTGTAATCATTTAATAAACAGCAACTGGGAAAAGATATTAAAAGTAAAACCTAGAATAATAAACTAGTGCTGAAAAACTAAGCTCCTC
The DNA here is from genome assembly GCA_920105805.1 of Condylostoma magnum. Classification (NCBI taxonomy): domain Eukaryota; phylum Ciliophora; class Heterotrichea; order Heterotrichida; family Condylostomatidae; genus Condylostoma; species Condylostoma magnum. Next base: position 1,953 of record CAKKTI010000017.1, read on the forward strand.
GATTATTTTAAAGTAATAAAGGAACTACAAGGAAGAGAAGGTTAGGCTCTGGGCCTCTCATAAGAAAAACGTTAATAACAAATGACAAGTATAAGAAGAAAATATTACTGCATAATAACAGCACTAGTAAAAATTCACCTTCTAATCTGTAAATAAGAAATATAAAATGGGCCCTTGTGCTAATAGGGAAACTACTCCATAGGTTTAAGAGAAGCCTTAAGGACCGGAAATCGTTTTACATGGTAAATTTTTCGATAGAAGGTAAACTTATGAGATTGAAGGGAAATGTAAGGAGGAAGTTTTAATGAGTATTGCTGCAAATCATAAAGAGTTAGATAGGAAATTAAAAAAACGATTATAAGTTAATTTACTTTTTCTTGGATAAGTCTTTATTTATGTCATATAGCATCCCTTGTAGTACTTTGCTGTGCTTGGAAATTTCCTCTCTTATGTATGATTGCTAAGCATGACGAATTTTGTTGTATTTTAATGCAGCGTCTTAGAAAATTCCAGATCTAGGGCTTTAGTATATTGGCCTTGGGCTCATTATTTAAGGACTAGTTATTCTAGGATTTGCCATTTCCTTGGCTTTACTTTTATTTCTAAAAAGCTTTTCATTAATTCACTTTTCAACTATCTTAATCTCCCTTAAGTCTTACATAATTTGCTTTTCTCTCCTTTTTAGAATCTACAAAATAGCAGCTAGCTTTTACTCTTACTTGATTGTCGGCTTTTTCTTATGTTTTTCTAAGTCATAATCAAAATTACTTAAATCCTGTTAATGCTACGCATATTGCTCTTAAATTTCCTTCTTTTTTCCTTCAATTGACTACTTAACGAAATCAATTTACTAATTCTCTTACTAAACATCAGGCAGTGCTTATTTAACTTACATTAGTTCTTATTCTAAAGCACTAACTCTATCTTGTAAATTAAAAGCATCATTAATTTCCCTATTGGTATAAATTCCTCTAGAACTAGTATTGGTTCTAGGAGTAATTAACAAATTTCTCAATCCTTCAATATCAGTCGATAAAGCCGGTATACTTAGTGGACTTTTCTCCATTTCAGTTATAGTTTTTATAATATGGGATGTTCTTGCACTAATAGAACACAATAATGTGAAGAGGAAGATGCATTAGGAATGTTTGAGCGTGGATTACTGTTTTAAAATAAATAATCTAAACAAATTGACTCAATTCTTAGGAAATACAGCTATTAGGATAAATTGAGTATTAAATAATTTAATGAAGCTGCAACTATTTTACAACTGCAGACTCAAAGTAACGGTATTTAAACAAACATTAGTCAATTTTATGATTAATTTAGTATAATATAAGACTATAATCTCCGTTAGTTATTAATACTAGGCATTATTCTAGGCTAAGGAACAAATATTTAAAAATCCTAACTTTTGTTTGAAGTATTTGACGAATGCTGTTATCATTAAATAGATCATATAACCTTAGGACTATTATTAGAAGAGTTGGCTGTAATATTCACATAACGCATGAAAGCAATAGTAAGTGATAATCCGATATGTGCAGAGGCTAAAATATTAAACTATTTATCTCATTGTGATTCTTAAAGATCGCATTTTATTTAATAATACAAAGACAGACTTCTAGCAGCCAGGCCTATCATATAAAAAGAAGACTTTATTTTCCAATTCAGCAACTTAGAGAACGGTTTAATGCTAAAATCCCAAGGAATAAGATACTTAATATACAACTCTGGCAATTTATCCCCAATACAAGATCAATTAAATATGAAGCTTCATAGTTAATAAATCATAATTACATAAATGCTACAATAATAATGGGTTAAAGTAGCCTTAATATCAGCAGGTGTCTTTGGATGCATTTGCATTATCATGAGTTTGATGCGTAGAAAGGACCAGGGAACTCGTCTTTAACAAGTTGATGTACTATCTAAATAATACCTACTAGAAATTTTACATAGAACTAGACAATTATTTTCAGAGAGACATAGACAATTGACTAGATCTTTCAGAAACCTACGAAGAAATGAAGAACGTGGGTCAGCCTAGTATGTTCAATACGTAAAAGAAATGATGGATGCAACCCGGGAGACTCTCCTATAAGTACAGTTGCAGGTGGTATAAGAATTTGGTATTGATAAGGAAATATTAGATTCCTCCAGAATCTACTACGAAAACGACTCTTAGGTAAAACTGGCTTTACGCAAAATGTGTGTTCCAATACCCCAAAGCTACGATTACAGCGGAGAATTCATGCGAGAGGTCCTGACTTATTACCTAACAAGACTCAATTAGATAGAATACTATGATATCACTCAACTGGCCATTCATATGCAAATTTTAGCCGATGATCTTTACGATGAGTTTGAAATTGAGTCGGAGGAGTTAGAAATTGCATAAGACTGCATGGATCTCAGAGTAAAGCAACTTATAAGGAAAATTAATAAAAAGATTGAAGAGTTAATAGATGAAGCTGTTATACATTTACCTAAACGTAGTTAAAGTTATAAAATGGCTGATTAGTTAGAAAGGATTATAAATGATCCCAAGGCACTACGGAAGATTGCTAAAGAAAGTTTTAATCATGTTGATGCTGATGGGTCTGGGTTTATAGAAGAAGAAGAGTTGATGGAAGCTATGACTAGGATGTCAAAGGCATTAGGAACAGAGCCTCCTTCTTATAATTAAGTTATTGAGACTATGAGGGCTATTGATGAAAACTCTGACGGATAAGTGTCGCTGGATGAGTATATTACGCTGGTAAGAGCTACACTTGACAGAGTTTTAAGGATTTTAAAGGGAGAAGATGTAGATGATGATATTGTAACATCTGCTAGGAGGTCGTAGCAGTAATAGGCTTATGAGAGGTAAAGGAAATTGTTGATGGAGTATTTAGAAATAAGTGGAATAAATGATGCGTATAAAATGGTGTTTGCTGAGGTTTTGAAGCATAAGATTAAAAGAGATGATGTGTTTCAGTATGGGGCTATGAGGATGAGGCAGATTGGAAATGATGTTAAGCATTTATTGCCTAAGGATTTAACTGCAAATCTAAGAAGGAAGTGAAGTGTGTAATTTGTTAATATTGGGTTGTTTTAAGGATTTTTTTAATTAATAGTCAATAGTAAACCTTGTAGATTTCTTTAATTATTTTCCTGCAGCGATTATTCGGACAAAACACTCCTTTTCTTCTTGGTATTATTCTTTTTATAGGTCAATTCAACTTAATCACACATTATTCACAGTATAACAAATGCCTGCATTTCAAAAAAAGCATATTTCTAGGATTTTCATTGCATTTTATGCATAGTTTAATATAATATTCATCTTATTAATCTTAATCAGGCTACTCATATTATATTTCATTAATTATCTCTGTATTTTATTATTATATGTTTTGTTAATTCTCAGATTGTTTAATGTAATTTTCAATCTTTTCCCTTTCTTACTAAGCATTTTAAGCCTTTTATGTAATATTAAATCGCTATTATTTCAATTCTTATAATTTTTAAGAAGCTTGATGTATCTTTTAATATTCTTAGTTGGTATCAGACTCTAAATTGGTTATTTATATTTGAGCATTCTTTTATTTTCTTTCAATTTAAGCAGATTTATGCTTGAATTTTAAGTATTCTTATTTCATTACTTTATATTCATTTTAATTTTAATGACACTGCTATTTGATTGATTTAAGGTTGCTTTATCTATTGTAAAATTTATTCATAGAGTACCAATAGATATTTATGCTCTCCTCAAAGATATTCATAATTAATACCTTTTGATAGATTAACGCATTAAGTAAAATTATTCCTTACTTACCTTATTCCAGCTTTCGGTAAAGCAATTCAAATTACTGTTAAATATTAAGCTAGTTTTTTATGGATAATTGAGCTATCAAATACTTTTATTCATGGAAAGCTAAGTCTTATACTACTTGCATATGGTTTTGACTTAGATCATCGAATTGGGAAATATAAAGAAAATCAGATGTAAACCTAAAGTTATTGTACAATTATACATTAGCTTCAAAAGTATGATTCTTTCACTTTATTTATACTATTTATTCATCATCTAATTTTACCTTTTTTACAGGGTTTGATTAGTCTAACTCCATATTATTTTTATGCTATGTAATAAAGCACCTTTAGCTCAGAAATATTATTACTATTATGTGTATTTTTGTAAATAATAATATAATACTAGATCTGTATATTATATCTCATTATTCAATACTAAAATACTCTTTCTATCTCTAGAATTATTTAACTAACTCATTATGATAACCAAATATAACTTTCTAACCTTTTAAATGAGTGCATCTATTTCCCAAAAAAACACTACAAATTATAAAAATGAATTAACAAGCCAGAATTTAGTTTCAAAGCCTATCAAAAACTCTTAGTCCAGTATTAATAGATTAATTCTAAAAACTGCAATAAATTACTCCTCAAAAGCGTGACATCCTTTACAATCAGCGACTTACAGTACCTTAAGCTATAATTCCTTTAAACCTGGGCCAATAGCAGTAAAAATTTGGACATAGAAAAGAATTAAACCGCATTAAAGGAATTGTATTCCTAAATCAGATAGATTAAGACAAAGTGAACAAATTTGTAACTCGCTATAGCCCAGCTAGGGGATACAAGTAAAATGGTAAATTTTCAAAGGCGTTAAAAGTATCAAATACTACAATGAAAAGAAGGCAATAAATATTCGATAATAGAGTAAATATAAGATAAACTCCTGAATTGCAATTACAAAGAGTTGATATTAACAAAAAGAGGAATATGTCCTTTGTATCAGGTACCCCTGAGAATTATTTAAGACACTTGCCTTAGAAGATTCCTCATTTAATTGAAGTAGGGAAACTGTACTTTAACAAATAATTAGGAAGATCAATGAAATAATACCATGATTTTGAAAAGTCTTAAAGTACAAGTGTTGTTTAAGTGACTGATAAACAACTAGGAGATTATTAAGGAGAGTATATAAAAGATATAAAGCATGGCAAGGGGACAATGAAGTTTTAGTCTGGGGATGTATACAAAGGCGATTGATACAGAAATTTAATGTAAGGAGAAGGTGAGTATTACTATAGATCATTTGAAATGAATTATAAAGGATGTTTTAAAAATGATAAACCACATGGAAAGGGCATTGTGACCTTTAAAAACGGAGATTTTATAGATGCAGAATGGGATCAGGGTGAACCTGTATAAGGAAAGCTGGTTATGTACTAGAAAAAGATTGGATAGTACGACGGAATGCATAAATAAGTAAGAAAGCATGGCGATGGAGTATTTTACTATGAAAGTGGATCAATTTTTGAGGGTAGTTATAGCAATGACTAAAGAATAGGTCTGGGTCTTATTGAAAACAAGAATAAATGAAGTTTTCAAGGATATTTTAAAAGAGACTAGGCTAATGGGGAAGGATGCCTTGTATTAAAAGGCTGTATAAAAGCTAACACTGATAAGAACAGAATCATATACAGAGGACCTTAAATAGACCCGGAAATCGACTTACCAAGAGGAATTGATACTGCAATACAGACACAGATTTCTTAATTTGATGCACTGTGAATTACTACATCTTCTTACTCAATCACAAAGGTATGTCAGCTTCCTTAATCCGTTCATTTTGAGGACGGATTATTCATAAACGGTAAACTACAAAACGCAGGAGTTGCTATATACGGGCATTTCGGTAAATACTACGGAAATTTTAAAGAAGGGGTGAAATCAGGGTATGGTCTAATGATTTACTAAAATTAGAACAAATAATGCCCATGATTACTAGAAGAACAAGGGGAATATAAAGGGCTTTGGAAAAATGACTTGAGACATGGTCTTGGCACTATGAAGTGACAAAACGGTCTTATATACGAAGGATACTACAACAGGGACAGGAGACATAATGTGTAAGGAAAGTTGATTTATCCTAATGGTGATTTCTACTATGGGGATTTTTTGAATGATTAAATGCATGGAAAGGCTTAATTCACTAAATCTGATGGTACTGTGTTTATAGGAAAGTTCTTGTATGGGCTGCCTGATACCAAAGGTGAATTGGTTATTAACTCAAGCACTATTTATAAAGGGGAAATCTAAAACTACTTGCCTTAAGGGTAGGGTTGAATTTCTGATTATTAAGGAAGTGAATATACAGGTGACTTCAAAAACGGTATTCCTGAGGGATAATGCACTATTAAATATCAAAATGGAGATATTTATAAAGGAGAAGTTGTTCATGGAAGACCTCATGGAAAAGGTAAGTAAATATTAGCCTCTGCTCATGTTTTCAAAGGCCATTTTATTAATGGGCAAAGAAGTGGGTTTGGGACTGTTTATGACTAGGATAAATTTCCTATAAAGCAAGGCAACTGGATGAACGGTACTTTAATAATATAATTAAAACAATTTTAAGTAAATTTGTAGTATTATAAGCATATTTAAGAAAGTATTATAACTAAAAACATTACTTCTTTGTAATATTATTTCATATTTCTTAATGCGCAAAAATAACTTAAATCTACGAATTCCTAGGAAAAAGCCTGGGAAAAATAGGCTGTAGGGATTAAATTTGCTTAGTTCTATAGAAACTAACAGTACTTCTTATCAGTCAAGTTTTAAGACTTTTGATTAGAGAGCAGCTAGAAATGGGTCTTAATAGAAAAGGAAAGTGAATTCAGCCAATGCATCACCAGGTAATAGAAGAAGCCCTGCAGTTTAAGAAATCTTATAAGTGAGTGATAGCGATTACAACTAAGACTCATTGCTAGTTGAAGTGGCTTGTATGCTAGACTTAAAGCATGGTAAAAGGCTGTTGCTGCCTAGAAATTAAAACGATTCTGGACATGTTCTCCAAGATTTGAGACCGGAGAGCTAGAAGCAGGTTAATACTAGAAAAGTAGTTAAAAAGGGGAAAATTTTGAAGAAAAGGAAAAGTCCAGAAAGACATCGCAGTAAAAAGAAAGCTGGAAATTATTAGAAATGTAAACTAGTATTTGTTATTTACTTTGATTTTCATATGAGGAGTAGTTTTAACAGGGGAATTGTTGTTTACAAAGAAGTATAAAATCTCTACTGAATTAAAGCTTAATATAGTGAGCTAGGAAGGTCTAATATCAAATGAACGATTTATGAATTACTAATCTAATTCAGTAGTGATAATCTTTAATAAGAGTTTCGCAAATTGTTCTCTAAAGCTATTGTTTTTACTTCTTATACATATTTAGCCTCCTTATGCATTCGGGTTGATTGTAATTAAAATCAAAATGAGCATTGATTCTATATAGGACACTGCTACTATATTATATCGTGATTTATACTACCCAAGGAACTTAATCCTTTCTTTAAAATTTATTGACCTAGCTAAATCCGTCATACTGCTTATATGACTTCGGAAGCTGTTAAATTCATTCAGGGTTTCGTTTTAACTTAATAAGTCTCAGTTTTCTTCGAATTATTCTATAGTAAATTCCTGTATTTCTAGCTGAAGACTTAGATTTAAAGGTAAATATAGATAAAGGCTTTACTTCTGGTCATAATTGTATTCAATACATAAAATCGGAAACTGGTAAGAGTATTCTAGTAAGTCAAATTCAAGAGAAATGGGAACTTACTGGCCTGGCTCTATTGACTCGATTTGTTCAGATGATAAGTTACAATAGATATTAGTAGAGTCGTATCCTAGAATTAGTTTAATCTCTGTAATCTGCTAATCTCCTTAGTTTTCAAAGCTTAAAAGACAGTGCAGGGATCCTGTGCTTTGTATACTATTTACTTTTACATTAAGATTGTTAGATTGATACAATTCTCCTTCTAGTTATTTCATACAAGTACATACTTGTTCAAAATTTTAACCTTTTATATCCTTAAATTAGTCTGGTTGTATACTTATAGTATTTTATTGAACAGTTGATTCATTAGTTCTCAAATCAATACTGTGATCTATTGAATTTTATGATTTTCTGTATGTTATAAACTGCTCTTCTAAGTCTTCTAGCCTTTTAATCTCGTTTCCATATTAAGCAAATTATTCATAAATTTCCTTATACGTGATTTTAAGTTCTTCATAATGCCTTACTTTTCTATTATATTTTCTTCTTAATCTATCCATTTACCTCTTATAATCCTAACTTAAGTTTTCTAATTATTCATTAAGAGAATTCACGCTATTAGACAATGTTGTAATTCTTTGTAATCTTTCAACACTGATGGCTTACAAATGCATATGATCCAATTTATACTAGTCAGCTTATTCTTTATAATATTTTTTCTTTTATTTGAGCTAATCTATAACTTCTACGTACTGCTCAATACTTTTCTAACTTTCTTTCTGTATTGAATCTCTTTCTGACTTTATTCTCTTTAACTGACTGATAAAGTCTTCTATTGAGTCCACTTCTCGGTCTTCATTTATTTAAATAGTATCCGGTAGTACATTTTATCTATAGTCCTAAGGAGGAACTATCTAGTCATTAGAGTGGTCAATACTAGTGTTTAAAATTTCATCTTAAGGCAACTTTTTAGATTTCGGTTCCTTTATACCTTCACTAGGAGCCGAAATACTTTGCTCTAATTTCTGAAACTGTATTGGATTTTACATTTAAGATTGCATTTGATTTTACTGAGGAATCGTTTTCCCTAACAGATCAGGAAAACTCGGGGATTATTGCTAAGGGGGATTTTGCTCATTGGAGCCTTCAAATTCAAATGCGAAGTTGTCTTATCTGATTTCAAAGCCAAATTGAGGTTCTTTCTACTTCTGCCTTTTTCTACGTTCTCGCCGCTTTCTTTTTTCTATATAATAATTTTCATAGCATTGCTCAAAGTAAGTTGTGGATTATTATAATATTTGTAGAATTTGAAATTAGATCTGTATTCGTTCGTCGTCTTAAGTGTCATTTTCTAGTTGTCATTTAAGCATTTCTATTTAGGCCTAGATTTAGTTGTATATATTACGAATATCAGGACTACTTATTTTTGTAATATTTATCAGCTCTTCTAGTTATTTTGAATTCTGGTAACAGCTCTAAAGATCCGGATGGTTTTATAGCTATTGTATTAATTAATTACTAACAATATTTGACATTTTATTATTCTTACTTGTACACGAAATTAACTGAATTTATAACAGAATTTTAGATCTGAATAAAATATATGGTAAAATTGAAGTTTTTCTTCTCAGTTTATATTATGTAGATTTTAAGCTTTATTACATTTATTTATACCGAACAAATGGAATCAAACTAAGAATAATTCAAAAGATGAATTTACATAAAGTCAACTTATTATTTCAGTGGTAAAATCAATAATATTAATCTTTCATCAGTAAAATTTGAGTGTAATTCTATAGGTTAAAACCTTACATTCATTATATTAGTAATAAATGCAATAGGAAGATTCTGATACTTTTATTGACAAGCGTATACACCTCTTTATAAAATAATTAAGTAAAATAACTAATTAAAACAATCTAAAGTTTAAAATCTTAATTAACCTCTAATAAGCAATTACTAATAAAAATGACTGAATCTAATACAAAATCCAAATACTCCCCTCCTTAAAGACCAAAGTCAGCGTATATTCTATTCAATGAAGTAAATCGTTAAAACATACAAGATGAAAACCCTGAAATATAAGGCAAAGAGCTCATGATACTTTTAAGTAGATAATGAAAATCATTAGGCTTAGATGAAAAGGCTCCATATAATATAAAAGCAGAATAAAGTAAAGAATTATACGACAGATAGCTTTAAGAATACATAGAATTTGGATTTTATCATGATTAAGTAGGATAACCAATTAAAATACGCAAAGATGGATTAAAACGCAAGTCAAGTCTTTCTCCAACTCCAGTCCCTAGAAAACAATAAAGTAGTAAAAGAAGTAAAAAGGGCAAAAAGGAAGAAAGAAAAGAAGTGTAACCAAAAAAATCTGGAAAAAGAGGAAAAACTGGTAAAAGAGGTAAGAAAAAATGATTTAATAAAAATTAAAAAATGGAAAGAAATGTTGAATTAAGCTCATTTCCTCAAACTATACAGCAACCTTAGATCGATGCATCGGATATCAGTTATATTGACTCTGATTAGACTCCTTTTCCTAAGAAAACTCTTATAGCTGCTATAGCACTGCTGATTTCCGGAATAGTTCTGATTATACTAGGATTCATAGAAGAAATAGTAGATGTAGATCCCAGTAAGGGAATAGCGTTTTGAATTCTGGGCTCATTAGTAATAACACCTGGCTTATACTACAGCTTTTAGTTCTATAAACTTCATAAAGCTAAAAATCCACTAGAAAGAATGCAAATTTTAAGAGAACTGCCTGAATTTTAGTATAATTAATTATATTTACATGATAAGTTTGTTTTTTGGCATATTTTTCTATGCTTTGGCTGTTTTTAGTTTTTGTTTACTTTTATTATTTAATTTGAGAACTAATTAGACAATCCCGCCGAATTTTTGAAAGAAATGTTTTTTAAGCTTTATTGGAAGTAATTGATTTAAATATCTAATTGTGCTATTCTTTGTTGAAATACGAAATCTGTTGCTCTGTCAGTGCCTATAGGGTAATTTTATTATTATTGGCCATCTATAGTTAAGGAAAACCACGGCTAGGAAACTATAGACAAATAAGACCTGGGAATCATAGAATTGTTAATTTTAGTAATTGAGCAGATATATACATTATTACTTTTATTGATTATGTAAAACTATATATATTTTAGCTAATTTCAAGTAAAAAGCATGTAAATAAATCTAATTTATTAATCTTCTTATTGAGTAAAATGTACCTATAGCAATTACTAATATAACTCCAACAGTAAGTGCACTAAAAGATACTGTAGGTGTACGGAATACAACGTGTTCAATTGCGCATAAGCAAGCCCAAGATATAATTCCTAATTCTGTAGATACCCAAATATTATAACTTCCCGCTAAGCATGGCTTTTCAATAAAAGATAGTATTAAAAGGATTAACAAAGCTACTATTGTAATCAGTAATTATACTAAAAGTTCCTATGCATAAAACACAAACAGAATTGCAATTATTAGCTTGAATTATCTAAGCAAAATAATAAACCATGGCTCAAATTTTAGATCTAAAGAATGATCCTTATACTCAATTTACGGACTTAGAGTAATTGCAAATGGGTAATAAATAAGCAGAGATACAACATCAGCTAGCCAGTATCCAAACCAAGTACTAGAGAAGCACTCAATATCCTTATTCATTGATAATACTAGGTCATTGCCATCATACTCACAATTATAAATATCAATTAATCCCTTTACAACGATTGTAAAAAGTAACTATCCACAAAGCTACATAAGTAAAATAAGATAGAATTAAAAATCTGCAGGACTTAAACGATAACCGTCCTTATTCTACCCAAATTTTCCTTATCTTGTTTAGTCCCAAGCCCACGGTATCAGGCAAATAAATATTCATGAAGTAACTATTACACCTCAGAATGTTAATTAAAAGCTATCAATCCTTAGCTTTAGTACTAAGCTTATATATTACACATTGCTCATTTCACTTTCTTAGCCTTCAGGTTCATCTGATAACCAGTTAACATAAAAAACTGGAATAAGGAATAGAGACATTTCTAGTATATGGCTTATTACGCCTACCATATTTGTTGCATTACAATATAAGATTATTTATTGTTTTGGTTGTTATTGCACATTTTAGCAGATATTTTCTAGTATATTGATAAGTTCGTATAATTGGGGAGGCTGGCCAAATTATGTTTCAATGAATTATGAGATTCCTTATTCTTCTGTTTTAGTTTATGAGTTTGATTTATTAATTATTTTTTATAGGAAAGTTCAACAACCACTTATCTATTCCTCACTATTTTCTTCCTCAAGGTCTTAATTTTCCCATTCTTCTTTCTCTATTATTTACTTTTTTTAATCATTCCATGTATAAATTTGTTATTAGATTTCTGTTATTGAATCTGTTATTGAGTATTCCTCGGAATCTATATCTATGTCTTAATTTCTTTAAATCTATGCCAAAATATTCAATTATTGTAGCTTATTCTCTTATTTAATTTACTACAAATTTGGAAAAGAGCAGTTTACTAATTACGGCTTGTTTTAAGCTATATTTATATAGAAAACACACTCAAATAAATCTTACTCTGTATTATAATTATATCTCATTGCTGCTTTTTCCCATTCAGGTAAACAATGATTTAAGAAAGTAAATTTTTTCATTTTGTGTTCATTTAGAGTAATTTCATTGTAAATAATACTACAAATGGTTCATCCTATAAGATTATTTAAGCCTAGATCTTAGCACATGTGATAATAAGAAAACTCTTCTAATTATTATCCAGGGCTTTAATTTGAATAGTGGTCAAATAACATTTCATACCAATCCATTCTCAAAGAATAACTCTTATGCAGTTTTGAATACTCTGAACTTCCTAGAATGTAATCTTGTTGTATTAAATGTACTGAAGTATTTCTCAACTCATGCAATTACGAATGTAAATACTCTGCATATTCCATCTATTAGTAATATTAATCTTTGTACTTTTATAACTTTAATTATTTTTAATACTCAGTTTTCTCTTTCAATTATTCTTATAGCGATTAAATTTTCTCATGATACAATTCTAAATAATCTTTGAATACTTTTTGATTAACTTCTTATCTTACTTAGTCCATTTCTTATTCAATGTCTTACTTTCCACACATATTCTATGCTCATTTGAGGAATCCTGATGCTTTTTATTTTATTTTATTTTTGCTCTAAATTTATTTCTATAGTTTTAAGTCTTAACGCTTCTGAATAATCTCCATAGTTGTATGATCCTTCCTAGTTTATCTTTTAGGTATGTATGATAAGCCATTATCTTCTTCAAATATTTATTGTAATTATTTTTCACCTTTTTTCTATGAATCGTATATAAATCTAGCTATATCTGGGTCTATTTTAACCTTTTTACTATTCAAGCTTTTCTTTATATTTCTACATGCTATCTTTGCAAGTTTTTCTCTTTCAGAAGCTCTGATACTAAATTAATAAACAATGCTAGCTATAGTTACAACAGTGATTAATAAACTTAGACAATAGAATACTGTTAACCTTATAATCCATTCTTTCTCCTAATGCGAGCTATACTTAGTCAATATATACGGTAAAATTATTAAGAAGGGAAATATAATAAATCCTAAGAAGCTTATCCCACATATAGAAATAACAAGGTTTCCATACTACCTAAATGATAGCTTTGCAAGAATAAGAGTAATATAAAGTACAGTTTGAATAGTTAGAACTGTATTTGATGTTATTATTCCTGCCACGGCTATATCAAACTCAAACAATGTAAATAGAAAAATCACAGTTATTGAACTGAAAACTAATAGGGCTATTATTCAATATCTAAGTGCCCTAGCAGCTATTATTTCAAAACACTTACGATTGTTACTCGTGTCAATGTAATTACCTGTTCAAATCTAATCAAATGTTAGCTCATTTTCCTCAGCTTGGTATAGCTTTATATATAGCAAACTACTGATATTAAATATGCAATAAACAAATGAAATAGTACAGCCTATTGTATATCCTTCAACTTACTTAGATATATGTTCCTTTATATTAACTTTTGTATAAGTATCCACAATTACTGACATAGAGCATAAAACTATAAAAAGACTTTAAATTATTTTAGGAAATTTCAGACTTATGTATTGGTCTTCCTCTCTTATCATACAGTACTTAAGATACACCATCATAAAACAATAACCTAAAATTAAAAAAACTGTTCCACATACAATAAAACTAGTAAAATCGGCTATTTCTAGTATTATAAAGGGTACAAGTATTAAAGGAATCACTAAAATATAGCATAGGGCTCCTTGTAGCATTGAAGCAATTTAGTAATTACCTCTATTCAAATAGCTTATAGTATTCCAGTATATTATGGATAATATTGTACTTATGAATAAAAATTAAAAGTACCACGTTTCTTCTATTGCAATTTCCATTGCTGTAAAAATTGGACTAACATTTATGCATAATATAACTGAATATATTACGAGAATTATTTTTTGTTTTCCTTCTTATTTCAAATTAGCTAATACATAACTATTGCCTCCTATAACAAAAACAGGACTAGCTAAAATAGTAAGGAGATTAAGCATCCACTCATCAATTTTAAAAGTCTCGTCAATTATCTTTTAGTATATATCTGCTGCACTATAGCACACAATGAATATCATGCCTATAAACTGAAGTACTATTGATATTATATCCAAGTTGATGTAAATAAATAGTATGATTCCATTACTTACATATCTCTGAATTCCCTAATCTGGCTGATTTTTATTCCTAATGTTTACAACCAGATAAATTCCAAAAGCTGTTATTCAAATTAAATAAATTATAAAGAATAAACTGAATAAAGCTTTAAGATCTTCCCAGGATGCTCCTCCATCTTTTACCAGAACATGTACAAATACATTTAATAGAACAGTAAATAAACATAAGTATAGCGTTGCTGAAAAAATAAAGCCTAATAAAGCAGATTTAGTCTCAGTTATATAGTTCCTTATATACCTTACAATACTGAAATAAATCAAAAGTAAGGGTAAATAGATTAAATATCAGGAATCTGAAAAAGTTAAGGAATCAAGTAGAAACAAGCTTACTAATAGTACAATAGGAATTACTACAAAAATTGTTATAAAAATGAAGAAAATTCATATCCTTAGTCTTAGTTTCATATAGAATATCCCGCAAAGTGAGCTTGTTGCTGATATAAATAAAGCGAATTTTCCAAATTCAAACTACAATTCCAATTCAGAATCCAAATCTAAAATTTTAAGCACTATTAGAACAGATGACAAAAGCATTGAGCAAAGATAAAGGACTACTTCGATTATGTCATACTTATTAATTTCTTTCGTTAAAAATTTTCTTTATTTTCTAATTAAATTGTATATTTCATCTGCCTATCCTTTCAATCTTTAAACCAAAGTTTCGTGATCAATTTCATCACTTTTATCCTATATCTAAATATCATCATTTGAGATTACTTAGACTTCCTATACAGTTAAGTCTTAATTTACCTCTGCTTTCATTTTGATAATAATTATGTAAATTTGGTTGTATAAAATATAGAAATAAACGATTCAAAGGGTAATTGTTGATGTAACAGATCATTAACACTTCTATAATTATTTGCTAATAAAGTAGTATAATTATATGTATTCAAATATACATGAAAGCTCATAAATGTAATTCAATAGATTTTACATAATGTAAATTAATTGGTAATATCTGCTATAAGTTGTTCGTATTTTACAGCTTTAATAAGCATGATAAGGTTAAGTCTTGAAATCCTATGTTTTATGCATATCTCATTTTACAATCGATAGGAAATAATTTGTATATAATAATCATACAGAAAATATATCTATCTTTAATAATGAGTCCAAAGCTATTACGTAATCTAAATGGATTTACTAGCTAGATTAAGACATTAGCTTTATGAAACAACTCGCTATATGTTTAAGAATGCTATAGACTTACATTAATTCATTTTTTATTTAACCATAATAATAACCTTATTATATCAGAATCTATTTAACTCTGAGCCTCTATTTTTTCTAAACGGACAAATAATGCATGATACATTAGCACTAGTAGCTTCCATTACAGTTTCTTATTTTTTCATCTCAATCAGACTAGGGCGCATGACTTGAAAAAACTCTCTAAAATTTACTTCAGATTTGTTTCCTAGTGCCCTAATAGCTGGTACTAAGTACTCTATATCCGACCTTTTCTTAATTTTTCCAACGTGTACTAATCCCCCTTCTGGTTCTAAGTACTCAAAGCAATTGTATATAAATCTAACATCCTCTCTACTTATATTAGGACTTTCTATATAGTCGTCAATATTAATCATCTCATTCTGCTCCCCAGAGCAATTCCCAGCACAGTTAGAAGAATTTCCCATTTTATTCAAAAATTATCTATAAAGAAAAGTCAGGGGTTTGCGTATCATCCTGGTCCACCAAGCTCTCAAACACTTACTGCTTGTTGTACTCTGAATCCACAATCGCCTTTAAATAAAGCACAGTTCTCCCTAATTATAAAGCTACTGTATCATTATCCAAAACAATATCCCCATTAGCTTAAATCAAAGTACCAAACTTACTCTGATTGTCCCTTAATATAAACTTACCGTCGATATAATAAATCAAAGCATGGGCCCTTGATACAGATATATCAGTTATTCTGACATCACTGTCATGACTTCTTCCCATTTAAGCCTAGGTTTCCCCGTTAAAGCATAAGGAGTAAATTCCTCGTCTTTTGTGTCTGTCTTATGATATAGCCTCAAGTACAAGACAGGGCAGACTTTCATACTCAGTTTAAAAGCACTGATAAAGTTGCTAATTATGCCAAATTCTAAATGGAAACGAGGTTTTGCATATTTCACAGTCCATATTTGGCCATGAAAATGTAAAAACTTTCTCATTGATTCGCTTTTCTATACGAGAGTTTATCCACTGTTGGAGACAGTGGAGATGAATTTTCTGCATAGACCCTGAGCACTCACATGGAGATATTAAAGGATTTTCCTCTGTTTCACAATCATCGAGACATATACGGCATGCGGCTTATTCGGTTTCCAATATAGGATTGCTTTGTCTTGCATTTAAGTCTAGGTTCTAGTTATCATTATTGGCCTCTAAAACCCTGTACTTGACACGGCCTAGTTTTATTATATCGCCTTGTTGCAAAGTATAACCGTTTGTATTATCAGGAAGAGTCTAGTATTTAGCTATTAACCATACCGAGTCTTCTTCTATTTGTTAAACAGTAAAACGGCCTCTGTGTTAGTTTTGTTCATTGTAGGTCAGTTTTAGGAGAGACTTACCAGCTTCGTAAGGGTCATCAGGGCTTTGTTCACAGACTTAGTCGTTTTAGCATATTAAAGTACAGTCGTTGTGGATGTTTAAGGTGTTGTGCACTATGTTGCGGGACTCGTAATCAAATAAGTTGTGGGAGTCTCGTTGCCATGTTGTTGATTGTACTATAACGCTTAGTTGCTTTTTTGGTTCTTACTGCATTTTTTCAATAATTTATATATAGTACACTTAAATAAAAGAGGGTATTGAAGAAATTTTAGATTTTTTGCATGGTTTTAATATAGATTTTATGTGTGATTTTAGATTATTACGGGGAAAATGTTGTCAGATCTTATTGGGAATGTTTATTGAGTGTTTTGTTATAGGATATTTCTGCATATTTTTATCGATTATCACTAGATAATTATGTTATAAACTCTATAAGTGAATAATAACTTATTTTTAGTTAAATTGATATAATAATTATTGCAAGGTTTCATTTATCCAATTAAATAGATTTGTAATGAGATACTATATAAAATGAATTAGTAATTCTGTATGTCAATGATTGTATGAATGCCTATATGACAAACTGGTTGTTTTAA
>CAKKTI010000017.1:19543-119628 GCA_920105805.1 Condylostoma magnum
CTTAAACTCTTAAAAATCAATTTCTCCATCTCCATTATTATCGATCTACTCAATAATTTAGTCCCATTCCTAATCTCCATCATCAATACCAAAAAACTCCTTTAACTCCTAAATAGTAATGCTTCCACTATCATCCTTATCAACAAATTTAAAGGCTTATTTTAACTTATCCTCAGTAAGAACTTTTCCTCAATCCATACAAGCAGCCAGAAACTCGGTAAAATCGATACATCCCGACCCATCTGAGTCGATTCTGTTTATGATTGTTTCAAAGCTTAAAACACCCTGCATATCAAGCTGCTCAAACCCGTATTGAAGTTCCTCTCTTGTAATCTACCCATCCCCATCTTTATCCAGCATAAGAAAAAGCCTTTTAAAGTTTTCTGTTTCCTTATTATCCAGCATTTAAGATGCAATGAACTCCAAAGCCGCGTTCTGCAGTTTATGCCCTGCTTGATACTTGCTTAAATTCTGAAAGGTCTAAATAGCAATATTCCTATCCGCCATTGAAGTCTGTTATCTGGACTGTATTCAAGTATCCTGCAAAATTACCTCAGCACTTGGCCTTTCCTAAGGATTCAAGCTCAACATACGATTAATTAAACTTTTAGCATCTTGGGAAATATTGACTCATTCCAACCCGGAAAAGCTGTAACTTCCTCTTATAATTTTGTTGAAAATTACCCTGTCATTTGGACCGTTGAATGGAGGTTTCCCACTGAGCATTACGAACAAAATCACCCCACATGACCACACATCACATCTATCGTTGTACTTTCCCTGTAGAACCTCCGGAGCTATATAATACGCCGTTCCAGTTCTTTTAGTCATGATTTCTTTTGGAGATACTTTCATAGACTCTCCGAAATCTATTACTTTTAATAAGGCATCATCCCTGTCGTTTTCCAATAGCAAGTTTTCAGGTTTTAGGTCTCTATGCACAATTCCTGCTCTATGACAGTAGGTAATAGCTGACATTAGTTGATACATATACGCAGCAGCTTTGTTTTCCGAGAAGTGTCGGGATGCAACAATTCTATTGAAAATTTCTCCTCCATGGCAAATCTCCGTCACGATGTGTAAGTAATGCTTATCTTCTAAGACTTCGCATACTTTTATGATGTTTGGGTGATCTAATGCACGTAGTATCTCTACTTCCTGTAGTAGTTTGTCCCTTGTATCGCCTATCTTTTTATGAGGAATTGACTTAATGGCTCGTTCTACATTAGTGTCTTTATGCGTGGCCCTGTATACAGCTCCAAAGGACCCATCACCTAGCTTTCCTATTAAATTATAACAATCCAGTAAGGGCTTTTAGGAAATAGTTATAAAGTTACCTCTGTTCACTTTAATCCCAGCACTTGGAAGTATAGTTCCCCTATGTTTCCTTTATCTTATTTAATTACTTTCTTTCTTACTTTTCTTTCTACGTTTGCCTTTCTTGCGTTTATGATTTCTAACAGGCATAATTTCTAAATTAGGAGCAGACTCAGGCTATTCTATCATCTCATTTTCTTGTATATTCTACTCATTATCTTAATCCTCCAAGATCTAAGGTAGTATATTAGATTCAGGGGTTACTTCTTACTCTGTGTAATTATGAGACTATAAAGAACAACAACCCATTTTAGATTAAATAAATGGAGCTTTAGGAGGTCCTAAGACAATCGAGTTTTTACACAACTGAATGGCAACTGAAAATGCTAAGCCGCAATAAAGTTTGGTTTCTGGACACTTAAAATCTCTCATTTTAAAAGTATAAGTAAGCTGGCAGTACTTAAATCTTTATAATTTTATGCTAAGATGCTGGAACTTAGATAATAGTTCCATGTTTCTTTGGTGTTTTCCCACCTAGCTCTTAGGATCACTACGCTATTTTGTATTAAAAGCTGTTACAGGCCTTGACATAAAGTGCCCCTGACCCTTTGAGCCCTATGTTTATTATTGCAGACTATGATCTTAGCTTAAGACACGCCTTGACTTAGTTTTTCCCGAATGCATAGGTGTATGGGTCCATTATTCATAGATCGAGACTATTGTTGAGCATATCTAAGAATGTTAAATGTCCAATTATGGGAATTAAAACCGGGGCCATTATGCGACAAACTTTCCTATTGATTGCTTACTTAATAGTTATTTCTATGCTGCCATACTAAACTGCAGTTTTACTTTTCTAAGGAATCAGCGAGGTTATGGATACTACAGCATTTTAGGAGGTTTTACAGGAGTATGCTGCATTGTTCATTGATGAAGGGTCTGTGTACAGAAATGAGGCAACGTTTTATAGTATAATCAATCAGAAGTTCTTTAAGGTTGCTACACCAGCTATAGAGGGATATCATTATAGGATCAGAGAGCTCATGAAGACTTTCAGTGTTTCTAATGTTGAGACTCTAGTTGAGAAGATTATAAAGGTAGAAGAGCCACATTTTAGCAGTAAAGTCACTGAGGTTATCTTAGGGAGGATAATTGCTCCTGAGTTGCCTGAAAAGTTTTTCTTCGAGCGCATAATGGGATCTTTGCCTGTTGCTACTATGGTGGCTGATATATACGGAACTATAGAACTATTTGAGCCATTCGAAATAGCATAAATGCTTGTAGGGTAAAATTAAAACTTGCAACTGCCTTAAAGAAGATCATTAGTAAGTCTTTGCGATCTGGAAGAATACAAGAACTCACTGATCTAGTCAAGTGCATTTCACCCAGATGTAATAAAAAGTTATATTGAGAGAATTAAAAACTATAAGTAATCAAAGGAGCCTGAAAAAGTAGAAGAGGAATTTGTAGCAGATTAAATATTTACATAGATAATACTATAAAATGGAATCAGTTGTAGCTAATCCGTGGAGCGTTATCCCTATAAAAAATGCGAAAAACGCTAAAAGTTGTACTGAAATGCACCTTTCTAATAGAAATATAGAGTATTTGTAAGAATTTGAGCACTTTCCCAACCTAGAAATTCTTTACTTAAACAATAACAAACTTGTAAGACTTGAAGGCCTAGACAGAAACGTATGCATTAAACAACTATACGTAGAAAATAATAGATTAACAACTCTAAAAGGATCCCTTTGCAAGTTTAAATTTCTAGAAACATTGCTACTGGGAGGAAATCACCTGAGAGGATTAGACGGTATACTAGAAATTCTGAGCAAACTTACAATACTAAAAATTCTTAACCTTTACGGCAATACGTGTTCCTAGGAGCCTTATTACAGACTAAAGGTAATCCATGCCATTCCCTCTCTAAGAGTTTTAGACAGACATGAAATCACTTTGACTGAAAGAAACAGAGCAGCTTAGACTGTAGCAAGCTTAAAATCAATGACTTCTTCCAAAAAACAAGCACCTAAGCGAACAATAATGGCTCATAGTGTAATAGAAAGAGAGCTTGCTAGATAAGTACGACAAATTAAAGAAACCACGATGAGTGTATAGCGAAAGAGAGAGGAAAGTGATAAGGTAGTGTAGTACTCATGGGATCATTTACAAGGCCAACCTCCTCCTGTAAATAATCTGGTATAAAACAACCTACAAAGCTTTGGGTAAAACTAGGATGATAAAGTTTCTGAGTGGGAAAAAAACTACATAAAAACACTGTTTTAGTCCTATGATAAAAATAAGAGTGGATTTCTAGATCTAGAGGAATTAACTAGTCTTATTGAAGACCTGCGGGAAAACAAGGCAGGAATAGGTAAAGTACCAGCTATGGATACTCATGACATAGTCGCAATTCTTAACCAATGGGACAAAAATCATGACGGGAAGATCCATTGACGGGAGTTTAGAAATGGAATGAATAAATGGCAATGGAGAATTGCACCATAAGAAATGCTGTAAAAATCCATAAAAGATCTGTACAAAAGAGCCAGAAGGGAGGAGCTAGGAGGGAAACTAGACGCAGCTAAGGAGTTAGTAATAAAAGCATTGAAACTAGAAGGAGCTTAATAAAAATCCGAGCAATCTATTCCTGTATATAGGAAAGAGGAGACTGGGAATATACGAAATGACACGTTTCATGTTTTCAGGTTTTAATAGGAGGATAGAGACCATGGATATGCAAAAACAATTTACAATTCTACAAAACCGTATAGAATCGATAGAGACATAACTAGTTTAAATTAATAGTAAAATGGAAGACCTCGGCTTCTCTTATGAGGAAATTGCTAGTCTCAATGCTACTGCTTCTGGATAGGAAAAACTACAAATTGACTCCAATCCAAGTGAAATTTAAATCGGATTTCCTGCATAATTTGAAGATTGTGATGATTAGGTAAGAGAAAAGTACTTATAGGAAAGAGAACAGTAATTAAGGATTTTGTAGCTTAGGAATTTAAACGAAGCTGCTTTTAAGTCTAGAAGAGATATCCCGTAGTTAGTCGCTAAAATTAGTGAAGTGTAAAAGGCTATAAGAAAGCTTAGGACTGTTGATGAAGGAAACTTTTAGCAGGTGTATAAGGAAATCTCCCAGGTTAATTTGAAAAATTATTTAAGAGAAACTGCTTCTAGTATATGTGAGACAAAAATGTCATTGAGAGATCTGCCAGGGATAGTAGAAATCTGTAGTTTTATTCATTAAAGATATAATGGATTTTCTAGTATATTAGAGGAAAACTTAAAAAAGCAGTTTACTAATGGAGATGTTATAAAAAAGAGAAATATACTAAGATTTATTGCCGAGTTGATTATTAGTGGGATTTGATAAGATATTGCAGGATACTGTAGAGTTATAATCAGATAAATTAGCTAGAATGAGGGAAAAGGAGCCTAAATGTAGAATAGCATAGTCATCATAGTTGGAGCACTTAGAAATAGATGCAATGAGTTTTTAGGCCAGCATCTTTTATCTGAAATTCAAATGGAACAGTAAAATTAACTATTATTTGTAGAAACAATTTCTATAGTAGACAAAAGAACTCAACAAGCACTTAGAACCCAAATATTAAACTTTTATCAGAAATGTGAGGTGTATTTAAAGCAATTACACTAAAAGTGCCAGAAGAAGGAATATGAAAACTTTTAACAACATTTAGAAAGAGGAATTGTAAGTGAGAGTAACTAAAAGTAAGCATAGAAGCTCAGAGACAACTTTAACAAAATACAACCTGTTATTACAATGCTTGCTGATATAATGCATCAACCCCCTCCTGAGTTTTAGGAGATATAGTTGACTTTGGGTAATGTAGAAATGCCTGATCCTATCTTCTTCGAGTAAAAGTACGAATCATAGGAAGAAAAGGAGTTCTACGAAAGAATTCCGTATATAACAATAGATTCGAGCAATGATTAAGAAACCGAGGTATTCGAATAATTCTTATCTAGTATAAATCGAGCTGTTACTACTGAAATGGCGGACTCTTGTGCTGAGGCGTATTTAAAAATAGCTAATAAAAGCAACAGGAGGAGATTTGTAGAGGCAATGTGCAACTGTCCCAGAAACAGTTTACATCTACTGCCTAAATTTGCTAGAATTATAGCTGTTGTAAGCCAAGTTTATAAAGATGTAGGAATACAAACGGTGTAAAAACTTGATTAAGACTTTAAAAATGCTAATTCAGAGAATGATAGAGGAAATCCAGATAATCAGATAAAAAGAGCAAAATTACTAAGTGAATTGTATAAGTTTCAAATATGTAGAAGCGATATAATATTTCAGTGCATAAATCAATGTTTAGATGATTTTTCAGGGTTTAATGTATAAATTGTAGCTTAATTATTCCGATTTTGTGGAAGATAATTATGCAGAACCCCTGAAACATTTGAGCGTATGGGTATAATGATAGAAAGATTACAAAAGCTCAAAAATTCTAAAAATTTAACAACTGAAATCATGCATATGGTTGAAGATGCTATATATTCTTGCAAACCTAATGAAAAAGTTATAAGGAAAGTATAAAAGGATCCACTGGAATCATAAGTAAAGAGAATCATTAAAAATTTAGAATAATCTACCTGTGACTAATCAATCCAGTAAATATAAGCCCTTCCATTTCCAGAGAGTGAGGAATACTTGATAAATTCTATATTAAAGTAAGTAATTCAAGGAAGAATTTAAAATTTGAAAGTGATTTCTAGTATGCTATGCGGATTAAAAGAAAATGAAAACTTCAGGCAGTTTTTAATCAATTTAACCAATATAGTATACAACACGATTATTAACGATATACAGCAAAACGATTTCAATAAGTACTAAAATCGAGTTTCAATGGTAAAGTTTTTTGCAGAATTGTACTCTTAGTAGTTATATACTCAAAAACAAGCATTTAATTTACTATATGCCTTGATAAACTATTGCACAGAAAACGATCAATCAGATGACTTCTTTAGAGTCCGCTTAATTGCAATTATACTCACATCTTGCAATAAATATTTTCAAAATGGCAAAAGCAGAGTAAAACTTGACCAATTCTTCTAGGAATTCTAAAAATACATGACGAATAAGAACAATCTATCACTTGATGTTTAATACGATATAATAGACATGCTAGAAATAATAAAACCAAAAATTACAATTTTAGACAACATTCAAAGCACCTAAGAAATTGAAATAACTGAGGAAGAGATTTAATTAGATGAACCTTAAGATTTTGATATGGAAAAGGAGTATAACATGCTTATAGAAGATAGTTTATTAGAGGCCAAACAACGGCCTGTGCATCGATAAGAGATTCCTGTAGTATATAATTATTAACAGGGCAATAATTTCCCCAATTTTAAAAATTTCAAATTTTTGGTACGAAAGGGTAATAAAGTACAGGCTAGATCTTTATAAGTGCCACTTGATCATTAAATAGCATAGAATGCGTAAGCCCGAGAGGAAACTTAGATAAAAGAGCGTGAGGAGCTAGGAAAGGTGGTAAGCAACTTATAGAATCTTTAAAATGATGAAGCTAAGGGAAAGAGATAGCCAATATCAGACTGATCCGTCCAAAGATGAGACTATTTAGATAGTAAGTAGTCTAGTTTTTGATAAATTAAGTATTCCTTTTGCTCTTTATATTATTAATCGTCATTATAAGTTAGAAATATTATTGATATAATTAGATTATCATACTTTTTACTGATAACTTAAATAAATACCTGAGCTAAAGTAATAACTTTGTATTGTTATAAAAGTGTTAAACTTAATTAATGCATATTCTGGATTATTAAATTCTATAATTGTGACTTTGTTCAGTTAATAACTTTTGAGCCTGAATTGAGATAATATTCAAGTATTTATAAATAAGCTAACCTATATGGCCTAATATAACACTTTGATAATACCTTATACTTCTTATACAAGTTTCAATCAAAACTTACATCAAGCGCGCAGTAATTTTCATCTTTATATTATGCCATATTAATGCCAATAATTAACAGCCTAATTAAGCTAAGTTTTTATAATGCTCCCTTCATTTTATAACTAAAAGGGGCCTTTTAAAAAGTTTCCTACTGAATTACTAACTAAAGATTCTCCTTTGGAAATTGTCTTGGTAGTTCTATAAACTGCTTTAGCCTTGCACTAGTATAGCTACTTATTAAATACGCAAACTATTCAAACTCTTTTTAATTTGCAATCTTTAAAAATTCTTAGTTATCAATTTTATAAGATTCCATTAATTTTACTAACTCAAAGAAAGAGAAGATATACTTAATGCTCTCTATGCTGATTTAGGAATAATCAGGGCCTAAATAACTTTAAATCAGCGTTTTTATTTATTAGGATATTTGAATTTTAGATTATAAAAGTACATTTTCAGTAGTACAGTAATGAACTATTACATGTATATTATCTATATTCTATTAAGTAAATGACGCTAAATATTGACTGTAGAGTTGCTTTTCTTAGTTCATTGTTAATACCACCCCATTATCCCTTACAATATCATATCCTTTTAGCCTAAGTAATGCAGAGTTGAAGAGCTCTAATTCATCCTTAGGGTAATTCATCTAATAAAGAGAATTAAATACTCCAAGTAATTGAAAGTACTAGAATTCTAGTTATTAATTGTTTAGATCGTTATGTTAAATAATCAAACAAAGCAATGATTCCTCTTTAAAACTGTGCTAAATTTGCTTTTGATAGTAAGAAAGAATTAACTATGATTCAAGATTGTCTTTGAGTAACTTAACCTTATCTTAGTTAACAATTTTCAATACATCAGAGAAAAGCTCAAGATTACTCTATAAAACTTTTGCAGCATTGCAAGCTTCAAGTTCTCCAATTGGATAATGCTTCTCTTATAGCAGTTCTGAGTTTCATTAAATAAGTTGTACTAGTTAGTCAAAACTTAAGCTATTTTCTGAGGAAAGTACTGCTGATGAAATTATTTGGATTGGAGTTGCCACTTGAGCCATATAAATTGAATTAATGATAGATTGATTGAGATTAAAGTCAATTACACTGGAAGTTATTTCAGAATTTAAAGCCATTTGATTAAGCTATACTTTTTTACCCATATGCAGATGAAGATTTCCTAAGAACTTCAGCATTTAATAGAGTTTTTAAGGCTTGCTAAGGTTATCCAGGACCTTATCATAAACAATAGCAATTGGGACAAATGTAATTTTTTTGACTCTTTTGTTATAGATTAGTTTAGTACAGCAATTCAAGAAGGTATTATCAGAGTAGTTGATATTTCCTAAGCTATTCTTTTAATTTTCTACGGTAATATGTACTATTTATCTCTACAGAATCAAGGCTTGTATAAAATCTTCAACCATTGCCCTTTATAGTTTTTCATTAAGGGGATCTTCTTATATATTGATTGAATTCCCTTTGATAAAATTAGATATTATTGGGAAATTCTTATCAATCTCAAACGCAGTAGAATAAGGCTATTGGAGTCCAAGCTTATAGAAGACATGCTGTATTATTAAAAAGTCTAATTTACTTCTATAAGGAGTAACAATAACAACAGGGCCTGAGTATTTCGATTGATACTTAGTAATTTTTCTGAGTTTATTTATATCAATTACAAATCGGCCGAACATTCTCCTTTGAATTTAATTTAATAGTATTTATTGCTACTTTTAGCCTATTAGAGACGATTTATTCAATAACTTCTCAGCCATTTACAGTGTCATTTATCTTATATCTTAGTAGATCTAATAATTTTCCTATGCATCACTAGAGTTTAGCATTGAAACTTAGAACTATTCCTTATTAGTATTAGAAATCTAAAATAAGCTGCTTAATATTTTATCTTTATCCACAGGAATGACTTTACTTTTAGTTCCTAAGTATTCTTCATACTAGTTTTTGATCACTTACATTGTAAGGTTAGTATTCAAATCATGACCTGACAGATCAACTGGCACATCAATGTATTCTGCCTTAATAATCCATTTGTTTATGCCATATCCAAATAAAATACTATAATCAACAATAGGAGCATCCATTATATCAAAACTAAAGACTGCTTTATCCTATAGAGGCAAATTTTTTAGCATATTTTATACATTACCAGTCATAAAATGCCTTTCAACGTTTGTAATTTGCAAAAATGACTGTCTTATCATCATCTCCTTTCATACTATTTCCCCTTTTAGATCATTTGATTTGAGTTTATAAGCTGTCCAATTTTTTAGTAAAATACCCCAGGGAATGTATTTTTCAACAAAATCTACCGATTGAAGGCTTAATCATTATCAACTATGTCGACTGGCCCTTTATAAATTTAGTTTCCTCCATATTACCTAAAGTAGTCTATTGCTATAAGGGTAGGGAATTCAAAGGTAGTTTTATTTCGATCAGATTATACTATATTAAGCACTTTAACCTCCCCTCTCTTACTGTAAAAGTACGGGCTAACTAACATAGCATTGCAGCAGAAATCACAAGGCACAGTTTCCCCCTTGACCCATTAAATTGTCCCTTAGAATTACCCCCAGTGACTGTATTGTATACCCAAGCAGCTGTAGCTGTACTTGTATCCACCCATCCCGGATAAGGCTCTTTCCAACTTGCTCCGACTGAAGGAAGTCTACAAATGATCACTGGTAAATCTCCTGACCTACATTTTAGTAAATTCTCAGTCAAAAATTTAGAAAAAGTGTAAGTATCAGGCCATATCTATGTTATCGTCCTCTAGCAAGCTTTAATCTCCTCTTCAGTTGTTAAATTGGTGATTTATTAATAAAGCTCCTCAGGGTCAGTTAAGGTTGGATATACTTCTTCTTCGATTTGTCCTGTCATATGAACCATAGAATAGGCTGTTGATGCATGAATTAAGCATTTTATATTCGGGCAGTTTTAGCCTAATTACAGTACATTCATGGGCCCAATTACATTATTCAAAGTTGCAATGTTAAGAGGCTCAGTGTACTTAGTACTTGCTGCGATATTAAAGATAAGAGTAGTATTCTAGCTGATTTATCTATACATTTCTGGATCTATTCCTAAGCATTCCTAAGTAATATCGCCTTCTACTGGGATAATCTTAGAATCTATGAATTCTTGAAAATTTTTATGCTTTTTCTTTATTCTTTCAAAACAACCCGTTTGAAGAATTTCCTGATGCAGCCTTTCATACACAGAATTAAATTTGCCTTTTCTTATCAAAATATATGCGTAGTTGATATTATCAAGAGAATAAAGTATCTTTTCTAAAAATACTCGCCCAACATTGCCACTTGAGCCAGTTATGAATAGAACCTGATTGTCGTAAAACTTTTAGGCCATTATTGCAATAAAACAGCTAGTTTTCCATTTTGGAATAGGCGGGTAGACTATAAAATTATCAGCGGTTACAATAACTTTCGTTAAGGAATTGTATATTAATATAATCAATCAATATTTATTTAACTATATTTACTTAAAAATATTCAGGTGATATTAAAAATTATTAACTTGCCCCACCTAAACTTTTACTAAGCATAAAATGGATGAATTATCCAAAAAGGAATGAAAATTATTTTTTCCTTTAAATCTTAGTCAATAAACTATGTAATTTGTATAATGCATGCAGATAAACTGTATAATTAATAAATTCCCTAATTCTTTTGTATAGTAAATTATAATACCCTCTCTGTAGTATTGAAATAGAATACAATTAATTTGTTAGGAGATGTAGACTGTATCAACTAAATTTCATGACATATATAAAAATTGTCAAAAAGCATATTACAATACCGATATAAAGGCTTTGTTATGTTAAAGTAAGCAATTATCCTTTAATAATTATGCTATATTTTTAGGCAATGAGATATTGTAAGCAATGTTATCAAGACTTCTTACTGTTAAGTAAAATTTAAATACATGCTTTTCTTATTGTATTTTCAAATAAAATGATTTAAAGTGTAGATTGCCAAAGTTAAAATATAGTATTGATTCAACTATATTATTTTAAATAGATGCTTAACTAATTAATGAATCCCTATTGCCCTTAATTTAAGCTGATTATATATTACTATATTTAAATGTTGATGTAAGAAAATATACTATTGATTTAGTTAAGAACATGAGATAAAGAACTACTAAAATCTAATTAACTTCAGCTTTAAATGAAATATATCAATACAATATTTATTAAAGCTTTTACAATATTTTATATCATTTAAGTTTTGCTAAATTTCTTTATTAATTTATATGTTGTAGTTGCATGATCTGTGATACCTCCTTATATACTTCTATATACTAAATCTTATTTAAATCCTAATTAGACTAATTAATTAATGACATCTTAATCAATATAATAATCAGCAGTATCATTATCTATATGGTTCCCCATCAACCAAGGATGATTAATAACTTGATTTAGTTTTAATCGTTTAAATGGCACAATATTCAACAATCCTTTTATTAAACTTTAGGCTTCCGGAGACAAATAAGAAGGAAGTCTATATTATTCTTTTAGTATCACGTAATACAACTCATTTAAGCTTTTTGCTTTAAATGGAACATTTCCTACTAGCATAGTATAAAGTACAATCCCTAAACTTCATAAATCAACTAAAAAGGGTTCATACGGATGGTTTAACACAATTTCAGGTGCTAAGTAAGCAGGAGTCCCGCATTATTCTTGTATTAGTTCATTATTCAAAACTTGTTTTGATACTCCAAAATCACATATTTTTACAGTTTTTGTTGTACTACAAAATAAAATATTATCTAATTTTATATCTCTATGAATGATTCTTTAATCATGGCAAGCCTAAACTCCTAAAACGATTTATCTAAAGATCTTTCTAGCTGAAGTTTCAGGGAATCTTTTCTTTCTTTTAAGTACACTAAGCGCATCCCCACCTTTAGCATATTCAAGAACAATCATAAAGCATTTATCAGTTTCAAATATTTCGTAGAGTTGTATAACATTAGGATGATTGATCAACTTCATTATTTTAATTTCTTATACAATCTTTAACCATGCTTAATCTTTTATCTGTGATTTCTTTATTTTCTTGATTGCTACAGCGTATCCTGTTATTAGATGCTTTGCAAGGTAGACTTTAGCAAATGCTCCTTTTCCTATTCGTCTCTCTATCTAATAAAATTACTTGGTTGTTGGTGGAATTTTATTATTATTTTTCGTATAATCCTAAATAAAATCAACTAACAATTTGTTATCATATTTCTATAGCTATTTGGGACTCATTTTAAACCGATTTGCTATAAGTTACTTTATTTTTTGTGTGCTAAGCACCTTTTACTGTATTATTTTGTTTTAAAGGGAGTTTTATGAAAAATTTCGCCTATTTATAATTTGATTATTTGAGGTTTAACTAGTATTATCAAAATTACTCTATACAGCAATTTCTGACCTTTATCTTCTGTGCCTTTTTCTAATTCTGTCTTTAGGAGATACTGGCAGACTAGAATGAGCTTTAAGTACTTCGTTTATGTGAATTCTACTCTATTTAGTAGAACTGTTTCTATTCTTTAGGGTTACTTAAATAAGTTTTCTACTATCTCTACTTTAATAATTTAACCAAAGATTGTAATTTTTCTTTAGCTAGGAAAAATATTTCTTTTTACAATGTTTTACTTGCATTGTTAATTTTAACTTTACAACGTTAAATAAAAACTAATTTACGCTACAAAATTTTCAAGTTATAATTACTAATAAATATAAAAGAGTATGCAATACTCTCCCAATGAATAACTTGCTATGTTTATTATAACTGGAATAACTAATTTATTTAATCTGCCAGGAATATACATGATATACAAACGCAACATGCCCTTTAACGTTTGATTTGGCCTTTTTACCACCTTCACTTCCTTTATGTACCATTCAATGGAAAGTTTATATATCAAAAGACTGTACCTTGACGTAAGTTAATGACATAGACTGGATAATATAGGAGCAATATGCTGTTTGTGTGCTTTGTTTGTGTACTTGATGGATAATTTAGATCAAGATGAAATAGGAAATACAATTAGTGTGATTGAATCTTCTAAAGATCGGCACTTAATATACTTGTCTTTAGTAATTACACTGATAATGCAAACGAATCATCCCTGACTACTTAAAAATACTATTGTTCCTATAGGACTTTTTGCAACTGTGTTTATCTTTAAAATTATACTCGGTAGATGGCCACGATTCAATATGCATAATTTTAAAATCGCATTATTCTTCATGTTTTTAGCTTTTGTTTGTTTTGGGAGAGGTTTGGATGAGAACGAAGATTATCTAAGAATTTGGCATGGAGGCTGGCATTTATTCGGAGCAATTGGCATATTTTATTTCTACAATTCCATAGATAAAGACAAAATTGAGAAGGATATTGTAGCTGTACCTAGATACAGACATTTCGGGTGGGTTGAAATGACATAAGAGCTTTTTAGCGTAGTTTTTAGAAGTAGTTGAGTTAAGTATAAAATTTAGTTCAATTGCAAAAATATTGATCATTTAACGATTGTATAACATGTTCTTATAATAACCCTAGTAAAATGTCAAAAGAAAGTATACGATGCATACTAATCTCTGTTACTGAAGCACTAGGAGTCCTTCTACTTTCCTATACACACTTTTTATTTCCTTTTCTATTACTATGTGCAGCCTATCATATTATCAAAAGTTAAGCATGAAACCCTTAGGATGACAGTAAACTAAAAGCTCATATTTTGACAATTGTAACTGGAGCAGCATCTGTTTTAGGTTCGTATGGAGGGCTTTAATTCCTCTCGCATAACTTTTCACCTTTCTTGTAAATTTTATACAGAACTTTAGCGTTTATGCCAAGCTGTATTGCAATGAGCCGAATTTATGCAATATTAACTAGGAGAAAGGAGTTGACAGAGATAACAATAACAGCTTTGATTATATGGGTCTTAGTGACATTCGCACTTCTTATGCATTTTGGTATATTAGCCACTGTTTTAGGACTAGTTTGGTCAGTGGTTTGGCATTTCAATAGAAGTGTGTATAAGAAGGTGAGAATGATTAACAATGGAACTATTTATGCGTATATTTTAACCTTATCAGCTTTTGGGTCACTTTTATTGGGATTTATGAATATTTTTCATGTAGATAGCTACAATTAGTGAGATATGCAAATTATTTCACAGTAAATCGCCTTTTACTTGATATCAGTAGTATTTATACACGAGGCACCAAGGTTTTTACTAAACCAAGGAATTTCCACCTCAGTGCATCTTCCTCTATATCAACTAATAGGCCACTCCATCAGCTTTGGTCTTTTTGGCTCCTTTTTCAACCAACCTGCCTTATTCTCCCTATACCTTGTATTCTAGATACCTTCCCTGTGCTTGATTACCTACGACGAGTCTGACTTACCCTTAAACGGCTAAAAAGACAACATAATATCTCATATACTAGAGTTTTAGGACAGCCGAAGAATAGCATTATTTTTACTGTAACTTTTACTCAGTGCCAATTTAATCTTTATGTTTGTAGAAGCATTGTATGGATATTGGACCAACTCACTAGGACTCATAAGTGATTCAATACATATGGCGTTTGACTGCACAGCCTTAGGAATTGGTCTATATGCTTCGTATATATCTAAGCATCCTCCGGATGCTGAACACCCTTACGGATATACCAGACACGAGGTATTATCAGGGTTCATAAACGGTATATTTCTAGTATTTGTAGGACTAAATGTTTTTGAGGAAAGTATAGAGAGAATTTTAGAGCCACCCGAAGTATAAACTGAAATGCTTTTATTAGTATCAGTACTGGGATTGCTTGTCAATCTAATAGGACTTTTCTTCTTTCACGATCATCATGATGAAGGGAATATGGAAGGTGTATTTTTGCATGTTCTAGCAGACACACTAGGAAGTGTAGGAGTAATTGTATCCTCATTATGCATTCATTTCTGGGAATTACATATATCAGACCCTATATGCTCGCTGGTTATTTCAATGCTTATCTTCATGAGTGTTATTCCTTTATTGTAAAACAGTATGGATTAATTGTTTGAGAAGTCTGAAAATAGGAAGAAGATTTTAAGTTAAGTATAAGAGATCGAAGGGGTAAAGTCTATTAAATCAGCACATATACATGGACTTTCTGAGAAGAAACTAGTAATTAATATCGCTATAGAAACCACAAAAGAGTCAGATCCATTCGAAGTAACCAAAAACATAAAGGAAATTTTCCCTGATTATTTCACTACAATTCAGGTACTTTGATTTAGTTAACAGAATAAAAACCATAGTTAATTGTTCTTGAAATTACTTTTGATTATTTTACATATATTAAAAGACAAATTAAGAAACAACACTTGCAAATCCCCTTAATCTGCTACACAAACTATTAAAATTCTATATTATTATTACTTTCTCCCTCTAAGATAAGATGAGTTGTAAGCTTCAAACACATCAAATCTGTCATCTTGACTATACTTCAAACATTTAATTATAAATTCCTTGCACTCATTACTTACATTAGGCTTACTAGGAAATGTAACATTTCTAGCATTTACAATAACCTGGTCCTTTAGTACTTTTTCCTGGGGCATTCCTTATCCAAAAGGTTTTTAGCCATACAGCATTTCATAAAAAATGATTCCTGCAGACCATACATCTACCTTTGAGGATATTTTAGGAGGTGAATGTGAAATATCGAAGCATTCTGGGGCCTGGTACCAATAAGTACCGACTCCCTGGCTAGTCAGCTCCATATTAGTTTTACTTGGGTCCATTATCTTGCTTAGCCCGAAATCTGTTATTTTCACATCCCCATTATTCAGCAGTATATTGTGTGGCTTCAGATCATAATGAATTATACGTTCCCCTTGCTCATTAAGATACTTGAGTCCTGCAAAAATTTATTACATAATCATTTTAGCCTCTTTCTCAGTCAACTGCCTATGTCTTTTTAAATACATATGAAGATCCTCATCAGGACAGTACTCAAGTATAGTGCAAAAGCAATTTCCATCGATTTCTAAAGTATCATAGTGTTTTACTATTTTGGGGTGATTTAGCTCTCTATGTATATGGTTCTCCCTCAGAGCATGCTTTATATAGTTGGCCTTGATTGACTCTGACCAGCCGGGGGACAACTGATGGAACTTAATAGCGATGTATCTATGCTCGTACAGCTCATAGGCCTTGTACACCTCGCTGTATCCCCCCTTTCCCAGTAGTGACAGTAATAAGTACCGGTTGTGCAGCACTGGCCAGGCCTCATGATCCGGAGTTACTTTAGCATACTTTGCAGAGTCTTCCTCTGTTATTCTTCGCCACTCTTAAATATGCACTGCCTTCTCAATCTCCAAGCGGTCCAGCCTCTCCTTCATCAGCTACTCCTCTCTTGACAGTAAAACCAGCTTCAAGGTAATTACATTAAATTAATCCTCTTCTGTTTTTCTATTCTACTTCCTCTGTCTTTCCAGCAGCTATCTCTATTACTGCATTCTTCTTAATTATTCCTTGCATTCCACTATCTCCTTACCGTCTTCTCAGCATTCAGTAAATCTGGCTCCTTGTCTTACCATTGTAGCCTTTCCTAGTCTGAAAGAATCATTGAAAAGCTTCGCTTTTAACTCCTGACGTTTCTTTTCTTCTAGTTCTTTTAAGGTTCTTACTAGGGCGTCCCGCCCTAGCTATTGGCTCTAATCATACTTCTATTAAACTTCTTGAATCCTGGAAAGCTCTTCCTCCTTTGAGTTTAACTTGTACTGCAGGGTTTTAGTCTAAATCGATACATCTTATATAATCTACTCCTTTTCCTACACCTTTTACTCCGTTTCCAATACAGCCTTTCTTAGCTATTTCATCTTCTATACCATAGAATTCATAATCTACGACTTAACAAAACTACTACCATCTACAGTCTACATAAAATCCTAGAATAACTCAGTGATTTATCCATCAGACCTGTATGAGTTACTGTTCTCCTGCTCTATAGGTGTCTATGTCTAATATTCCTAAACCTCATAAATTCCTGAAAATGGCGATTATCCTACAAACTTTTTACAAATCGGCTCAAAGTCCTCATTGCTTCTCTTCCGCTTTCCAAAAACTTTCTCACTTTCTTAGGGTGAAGAATTGCTATAAGAACGGCTCTCCGCTCTTTAAAACTTGCTTTAGGCGGGATTTTAAGCGAAGAAATGATCTAATGTCACCTAGCCAGGTTCCATTATCAGCTTACTATCTGGGCTTTGAGGAAATGATTAACTGTTGCTATTTGGTTTGGGAGTTCCTGTTATTCTTGCTTCTAAATCCAGCATTCGGGAGTTGACAGTTTGGATAATGTCGTTGCATACTGTGAGAGAAAAGTTATCAGTCATTGTATTTATTATTATGGCTGAGGATTTTAGCTATTTAAAGCTAGAATTGAAGCTGTAGGAGTTAAGGTTTTCAAGATTTTTTTAGTTGAAATGATTTAGTTTAGATGGGGGTTTGCGGGTTTTTGGATTGAGAAAAGATTAGATGCGTGTTTTGGGTTATTATTAAAGATATTTAGTTTATATGTTAAACTGTCAAATTTCCCACCATTTTACTAGGAATTAGTTAAAGTGTATATACGAGGGAAATAAAAATGGATTTTTGGGTATAAAATTCTATTAAAATATGCTTAGTTATCTTGTACAGGATTATTTAAGTTTTCTAGGACACTTATGTCGTCTTGTTAGTCCATTCTGGTTAGATATTGTTTAGACGTAATATTATTAGATTATTCTGCTGAATAATCGTTAATAGAGTTATCTTAACTCTATGGGACTACATATCTAGCCTTTTTCTTTTATTTCTATATAAAAATTACTCTATCTCTTATTATTAAAACGTATTAATATGTTGTTAGTCCTTTCTTCCTTAGTCAAATATGAAGCCCTATTAAATGGCCATTAGCTATACAGATTAATATGCTTAATAAAGTAAAGGGTATAATTAAACCTACAAACTCAGAATTACGGTCATTACTACTCAGAATTCATAGGCTATCTATGATATTCTCATCATATCAAAAGTATATACAAAAGTAAACTCCATATATGCTTTGTATAGAAAGTGTTACCTGCAAAGTTGAGATTAATCCCATGAAATATATATAGTTACCTTTACCTACACAGTTATTCAATCAAATGCAATGATGATCAAAGTGATTAACACATCTATCGCAAATTCCACAGTGTTTACTGGTTTAATCTACATAAGCTTTGCAGATTTTACAAATTTTCCTTACTTGTCGTTGTGATATATTAAAAACAAAATCAGGTTAGCTTTGCTTTTGTATTAATGGATCAGTAGGATCATATCTGGTTGTAATTGCTCAAAAAACAATAGTAATTAACATTGAAAGTGTGTATAAGACTAACATAAGCAATTAAACTTCACCGCCAATCAGAGGATAAATTAACAAATAAAATAATGACGATAAGCCCCCTGTGATTATTCATGATATTATCTATAGAATGTTTCAAGGTAGAGTAAATCCATGTCTTCTAACCTTAATTTTTATCGCTGGATTATCATCAATTTATTCTTCCATATTATTGAAATAGCTGAATATAGAAAACAAGCAGTATATGGTAATACTAAACTTAATATGATAAAGTTATTATAAACTAATTAAATCCTCATCAGCAAAAATTTCACTAAACCTTGCTAAAACTTCACTGTACTCCTAAATCCCATTAAAATTCTCCATAGAACCTTGAAAACTTTTCCCAATTAGGAAAATATGACTTGATGGTATTCCTGCTTCTAGGTAAGCTTCTGCATCTTTTTCCCTATTTCCAAAGCCTCATTTAATTTGTTGTACAAAATCAGGGAATAGTCTTACAATATCTAATATTACAGCAGTTTTAAAGAACTTAACCATATCAGTATTCAGTTCTTAAATGCAAGATCCAATAATCCCTTTAGAAGATAATAGAACAGGCCCATTTGGCAAATAATACCCATTCTATTCAACATTGGAAAGGTATTTAATAGTTGATTACTTTTAGCCTATGGATCGAGCAGATAAGTAGATGAATTTATAGTCCAATTCTTACAGTTTATTAAATAACTCAGCTACATTCGGGTGAGTTCAATCTTTACCAAAAGTAGTGTAAATATGCCCTCGTATATCTGATTTTGTAATAGTTCCGTCAATATCTGATATAATAAAACGATCTTACCAGTCAAACAAATATATTCAAGCAGCTATTTGCTTTTAACTAAATATTCTACCTTTGATAGAGTATGTTATTTTGTTTATCTAGTTGTTTAAAGGAAGCTGTATTAGTGTTTCATTTGTTAGGAATTTGTCTCTATTTGTAAAATTATATGAAATGTTTATAGGCATTATTTATTAGTAGACTAAATTGCTTAGAATATGGACTAAGCCTGACTGTAAATCAAAAAGCCGCATTCTATACATGATGACTAGATTTTTGTTCTATAGAACTTCTGTATAATTTTCTGTAAAGTATTCAAAATCTAGTCTATTCTCTTCAAATTACTATAGAATGTCTTTAAGTTCACAATTGAAATTAGGAATTATAGATAAAAATACATCTTTTACATTATTAGTATAGAAAGTACTACCATTTATTCTTCTTCTAAAAATCGCAATAGCAATTAGTTCAGGAATAGCTTCATTTGCAGTATAATAATCAACAACAATTCTTACTCTGAGATTTGGATTATTAAGGAAGATTTTGGGGCTAATTCTAAACCTTTGAAAATCTAAAATACAATCATTGAATAGTTAAAGGCTATCTCCACATAAAGACAGTTAAATTTCATCTTCTCCCACAATATCATGTCCTGTATACGAGAATGTTTTAACTAATAAACTGTCTCTTTTGCTTTATTATTTAGTAATCAAAGGTTTCAGATTGAACAAACAGTTATGATAGGAGTCAGGGTCTATATCCCAATCGTTTATTTACCCATTAAATGACCCATAGCCCTCCTTATTAAGCTGCATACTAAGATTTACCTCTTAATCATTTATCTATATTTGAATAACTTTGTTTCTGTTTGATCAAATCTTCGATTTCCCAAATTTAACTATGAAAGGCGAGCATTTCAGTGTTCCATCGCTTTATCTAATAACAATGACATCCTAAGCCCCTGATAAAGTCGATTCATTTTTATCAATGCTTCTTAGTAGATTTCACTTTGACATAATGATTATTTTAATATAAATATACTCTGCTTTCGCTATACTAAACTGTATTTTTACCCTACCAGATAATAAAATAGTTGATTTATCCCCAATGTCTCTTACTACTCCGCCAGATTATGAACTATTCGGGGATGACGGCTTTCTTTATATAGCAAATGTATGTTAGAATACTATTATGGGATGTAAGGGAATGTTTAATGGAGTTGCAACCCAATGGTAAGGAGTTTAGCATTGCGTTGCTGTAATAGGAAGGTAGACTTCCGACCTAGGTACTCTATAACCTAGAATGGAGTACATTGATGATTAAAATCCCTCTATTGGCCTTAAACTTGTATACTATAATGGAGATTTATGTGATGAGGTAGGATTTGTTTAGAGATAAGTTATTATGACTTTTTACTGTGATAAGAATGAGGGGATTACCAGATTGATTAAAATATACGAGGAATAGAAATGTTAGTATATAATGTAATTTAAAAGTCAGTATGGATGCTTAGAAAATGTTGTGTTGAAACAATCTGCTGAATAAATAGAAAAATAGTAGAAAACACAGATTTATAAGTATATTTTAATATCTGTTATATGTTACTTTATTATAAGAACATCTTACAACAAATTCTGATATGGAGTTACAACACTAGAAGCTATTCCACATATAAAGTTTGCTGAAGTAATTCTAGATAACGCGATTGAAGGAGTTTACTTTGTACTAGGAAAACTTAGAATACATAATAAAAGCACTCATAATCCTATTTAATAAAATGTCTTATATAGAGGAGTTAATAGAAGCATTTGATATACTACAGATACCCCCAGAACAACGTCGCTAGGATGATGTATAAAGACTATTAAAACTTACTAAAGATGTTAAATTTTTTAAAGAACTAACAAAATAAACGTAATCTCAAGATATACATAAGCACTGTTGCTAGACTATGTTATTAGAAATTTTTGAATAAGATGATATTATATTCTAGTATGGGGAAGTAGGGGATAAATTTCATATAATATTCAAAGGCTAAGTTAAAGTTTTAGCACCTTCTTCCTAAAAAGTGGAAGTAAAAGATTTAAGAAAAGTTGAGTAAAAAGGGAAAAAGAGAGTAAAGAACCGAGATTTTAATAATTATGATAGAATGCTGCAAAATTTATAGAAAAAGTTGGATAAAACTCAAGCGTATAATGAACTAATTGAAATAGATTAATTAATAGAAGTTAATTAGCTTGGTCCTGGATAAGGATTTGGAGAATTAGCACTACTAAGTAATAAACCTAGAGCAGCTACAATTATTGCTAGCACAAAGGTTTTTGTAGGAACTTTAAGCAAGTAGGAGTTTTAATTAATCTTAGGAAGCATTTAAGACACCATTTTGCAGAAAAAGATTAGTTTTCTGCGATCTCTACCGTAGTTCAAAGGGTGGAGTAGAATTGGGATATAGAAAATGTCGTATTACTTTAAAGAAGCAATATTTTAGAGAGGCTAGTACATATTCAAGTAAGGAGATTTAACTGATAATGTGTACTTTATATAAGAAGGAGAGGTTAAAATTATTTAAAAAGCAGATAAATTGAGTTTGTAATCTTTATAACAGTCTCACATAACAAAATTTATCATAAGAAAGCCAACGTCTATGATAAATCTATAAATTGTTATAAAATCTAATAATGAGATTTTTGGACTAGACGAAGTCATTAAAAAGGAAAAATACAGAAAATTCACAGCATTATGTCTATCCTTGACTGCACAGATGCTGTATATATCGAAAAAAGACTTTAAACTGAAAATAAACAACGGGGATACATGAAACTCCTTCTTAACAAAATGTGAATAAGATTAAATCCGTAAAGAAACTCGATTATAAGAACTACAAGCCCTGGAAAAGGCTAAACTAGGATTTCAGTCGTAAAGCTAATCATATATACACAGGAAGATAACAGCTCGGGATTTACTTGATCCAAGAATAGCTGATGAATTCCTAAGTAATAAAACAAAGTTACAATACAGTCTAAATGATTCAAAAGGGCAAAAATCATGTGTAAATTCTTCAAACTTATCTAGAAATCTAAGCAACTACTCAACTCCAATCAAAGAAAAACAAAGATGACAAAGTCTACTAAAGCCCAGATTTGAAAACCCCTACAAACTTAAACACAGAATAAGGTAAAAAGTAAGAAGTAAGACTGAGAAACTTCTAGCAGCGTAAAAGATACCAAAAAGACGACCACCTCCCAACTTCCTGGCTCAAATCGGTAAAAGTACCCTCAATACCAACTCCACAAGGCATCTTCAGTAATGTAAACTATAAAAATGGCAGAATTGAGTGAAAATCAGAAATAAGTAGAAGAATTAAAACTCTAGGGTAATGAAATGTTTAAAGGTAAATTTTCCTCAGTATCAAACTACAGTGAAGCTATAAATTTCTACACACAAGCTTTAGAAATAAATCCGGATTCAGCTATTATACTTTCTAATCGTTCTTTCTGCCATTTGAAGCTAGAAAACTACGGCCTAGCCGAAGCTGATGCAACCCAGGCTCTTTAAATAGATCCGAATTACACCAAAGCTTACTATAGAAGAGGATCTGCTTACTACTCTATAGGAAAAATCAGGGAAGCCATAAAAGACCTACAAGCTGTATGCAAGATAGTACCCAATGATAGGGATGCTCGTCTAAAGCTAAGAACAGCAATGCAGTAATACAAGGCTATGAGATTTGCCGAGTGCATTCAATCCGATTCCACTTCTAGTACTCTTGACCTTAACTCTATAGAAGTCCCAGATTCTTATGCAGGGCTCCACCTTCCTGAGTCTCTGACCTAGGAATGAATAATAGAAATGATGGATTAGTTTAAAAACTAGAAAAATCTGCATAAAAAGTACGCGATTTAGCTAATTTTGCGTACAAAGGAGATTTTATAAGGACTGGAGACCCTAGTTGACATTGATGTTGCAAATGATAGCATCTTTAACGTATGCGGTGATGTGCACGGGCAATACTACGACCTCATGAACATTTTTGCACTAAATGGCTACCCTTCCCCAGATAATCCTTATTTATTCAACGGAGATTTTGTTGACAGGGGGTCCTGGTCAGTTGAGGTGATTTTGTCTTTATTTGCGTGGAAAATTTTATACCCAAACCACTTCCACCTGCTCAGAGGCAACCACGAGTCAGTGAACATGAACAAACTCTACGGTTTTGAAGGGGAGGTAAACCATAAATACGACACTACTACCATGGGACTGTTCAGCGAGACATTCCAGCACCTTCCCTTAGTTGCTATTTTAAACCAAAAGGTGATGGTTTGCCACGGTGGGCTGTTCTCACAAGACAACGTCAGTCTAGATGACATAAAACGGATAGACAGGGTAAAAGAACCCCCGGATTCTGGCCTTATGTGTGAGTTGTTGTGGAGTGACCCTGAAAAGTAAAATGGCAGGCATCCTTCTAAGCGAGGAATTGCAATTGGATTTGGGCCTGATATTGCTCATTAGTTCTTAGATTACAATGGGCTAGATTTGTTGATTAGGTCGCATGAGATGAAGCCGGAGGGGTATGAAGTGGAAGCTGACGGAAGGGTTATCACGATTTTCAGTGCACCGAATTACTGTGATTAGATGGGGAACAAAGGAGCACTTATTAAGCTTAGAGGAGGAGAAATGAGACCACAGTTTGTTCAGTTTTCAGCTGTACCGCATCCTAATGTACCTGTAATGGCGTATGGAAGGCCGTTTATGTTTGGATAGTAATAGTTATTGGTAAAGTGTTTGGTAGATTTAGTTATAATGGAGGAAGAGAAATAAAGCATGCTTTCTATTCTCTCGTCATTGGATAAGTAGAAGGGTTGTAGGTAAAAGCCTAATATTACTCCAAACTGAAAATCTAATCCTAATTATAAGCAGAAGTAAGCAAGCATTCAAGGTAATCAGGAAAATGTACTAGGAATTGACTGTGAAATGGTATCGACTGACTAAAATGTGAATGCACTGGCAAGAGTTTCCATCGTAGACATTAATGGGAATATTGTTTATGATACTCTAGTAAAGCCGTAAGGAAAAGTAATAAATTATAGGAAAACTATTACAGGATTGACTCCTAGGATGCTAAGAACTGCAAAGCCCTTTAAAATGGTGTAAAATGAGGTAAAGAAAATTATTGAGAACTCAGTGATTGTAGGTCATGCAGTACATAACGATTTAGAGGCTTTAGAGTTAGATCATCCCAATGATAAAATTAGAGATACATAAGTTATATATAGTTTACAAGGCGGATAATCACGAATTTCACTCAAAAAGTTAGCATGAATTTCTCTACATAAACACTTTTAAGAAGGGGTCCACTCTTCTATTGAAGATGCAAGAGTTACAATAGAAGTTTATAAGACATTATTTTCTCGTAGGAGTAAAGGCAAGCGGAGTAGGGAATCTAATATATAGAATAAATAACACATACGTTTATCATTTCTTGTGCAATTATTTTAGAAAGGTTATTAACTAGCTTGCTCTTCATTCTCCTGTTCCTCAACTGATTTCCTTGCTCTCTCCAACAGTGCAGAAAAGTCCTCCATAGATAATGCATACGACTTAAGGTGTCTTGATAGTGATCTTTCATTAACATCGTATCCAAGGTTGTTTAAATTATCTAGAACTTGTTAGAGAGTGAATCCTTAGAGTAGGGCTACCTTAGGATTGAACGGGATTTCAGTAGCAGACATTTTTTTGATTATATTACAGATTAGTTAGCAATATTGATAGGTTGTTACAACAAGGATTATTAGACCTGTATGTGAATTTAAAGCCCAAAGTATTAATTATGTCTAATTTCATCACCTTTTACAAATTTTAAGTAAATTTAATATTCCGCGCGAAATGCTTGTATATGAAATGATAACGAATAATAAAATGAATTTAGAAGAATAAGTAAATATCGGCTCCCAGTACTAAGACTTTATACAAAGCTTTCCGGATGCATTAGAAACGAAAAAGGAGAGATTTC
The DNA here is from genome assembly GCA_920105805.1 of Condylostoma magnum. Taxonomy (NCBI): domain Eukaryota; phylum Ciliophora; class Heterotrichea; order Heterotrichida; family Condylostomatidae; genus Condylostoma; species Condylostoma magnum. Next base: position 45,063 of record CAKKTI010000017.1, read on the forward strand.
AGCCCTAAAAACTAACACTTTTATTCTACAAACTAACCTCATCTCTTCCAATAGCAGTATCTATCTTCCTGATGATAATTACATATACTGTATTCATAGCTTTTTACATACTGCCTTAAATCAGCGATAAACCTAAAATCCCTGAAATGTGGTACTATTAGACTAGTGAGGAAAAGGAGTTAAACACTTAGAAAGTTTGGATTATCTTTATAGTTTTCCACCTTTTCTTTATTCTAATGACTCTGTCATTTATAAAAGCTGCATTAACTTCTCCCGGAAATTGCCCAGATTCATAAGAATGGAAACTTCCTACAATTGCAGGGACAACTCCATAACATCTAGATGCAATAATTTAAGAGAAACGCAATTCTAAACAAAGAATCTGCTTTATATGTAACAAGTATAAACCTGAAAGAGCACATCACTGTAGACTATGCGATAAATGTGTACTTAAAATGGACCATCACTGCCCATGGATTAACAACTGTGTGGGATATTATAACTATAAGTACTTTTTATTGACTATAACCTATACCATGATCTCTATGCTCATTTTTACAGGTTGTTTTTGGGAAACTCTTGTAGTAGAGTTTAATAATGAAAAATAAGAAGCCTGGGTGGTATTTACTCTTCTGCTAGTGTATTCCTGAATTTCAGTATTGGGGATTGTTATGACAGGCTTCTGAATTTTTCATCTTATGCTCATTCTCAGGGGATACAGTACAATTGAGTATTGTGAAAAGAGGAATATTAAGCAATTTTGGAAGAATGGCTCACCTTATAAAAAGGACTGTTTAGATAATTTAAAAGAGGCTTTAGGAGTTGATGTTATGTTTTGGGCCTTTCCTTTGATGTACAGGCACTAAGAGGAAGCAGGTGAATCTTATAGCAAGACTGAGGTAATATAATAATAATTAATATGGATTTAGAAAATACTAATGAAAGTGCTATTTCTAATTAATTATAGTAAGCTACAGTCATGTTTTCAGATTTAAGTAAGTAAGATTTAATAAACAAATGTAATGATTTGTTAGTATGATAAAAGAATAGTTAAGATTTAGAAATTAAATTAAGATAATTAAAAAAATTGCTCAGTAGTGACAATGCTTTTCAGAAAATTCAGAAAATGTAAGGAAAAATGTAAATTATTAAAGATAAATTAAACAATAAAAAGGAAAAATACAAAAAAGTGAAAGATTACTTAGAAACTGAATTAAGCCATAAAACTAATCAGCTGGAAATCCATACATAAAAGATTTAGGCTCTAAGTAACAATTTGTCCTTTTACAAAGATGAATATAATAAAACTTAAAATCAATTAAAAGACACGATTGAGAAGCTTAGATGCGAAAAAAATGCAATGTAAAGAAATCAAGATATACTTAAAGGGAAAAAGGATTAAATATCTATTCTAACTTAATAGTATAATGCATATAAAGAAGAAAGTAGGCAGAAAATATCTGATTAGAAAGCAAAACATGAAAATTAAACAAATGAGTTAAAACAAAAATACGAAATTTAAATAAAAAGTCTAACTGAAGAATTTGAGTTTAGATTAGACATGTAATAAAAGTAACACTAATCGTAAATTAAGATACTTGAGTCTGATTTCTTTATAAAACACTAAAATCTGTAGTAATCAATTCGTGAAAAGGAAAGTTGGTATGAAGAAAAAATCTAAGACTTAAATGATGAAATCAGTAGAAAGGAAATCCATAATTACAATAATCTAGGAATAATGCGAAGTGACATTTCTAATGCATAAGGAGAAGTAAATTAATTGTAATTAGAGCTAAACTAAAAATAACAAATTGTTAACTTTTTAGAAAAAGAAAAGCAAGAGTATTATGAAAGAATGCTGAAAGATAAACAAATTTCAAAAGAAACTACATAGAATATGATTGTCTTAGAAACTAGGCATAGGGAATAAAGAGCAAAGTTATAATGTGATATAAACGAGTTAAACCTAGAAGTTGAGGATAGGGTTAGGAAAGCTGTTAATAAATGTAAATAAAAGTACAGATACTAGATAAAGAAATAGCAAGAAAATTATGATCATAAGATCAAATTATTAGACTCCGAGCACAATCGGGAACAATTTCAACTGAAATAATATGCTGAAACTTAAAGGGAAAGTGTTATAGATAATATACAAAAACTAGAAAAATAAAACACTTTAATAACCATAAAATGATAGGAAAAGTATGAAAATTTAAAACAAAGAGCAAATAATTAAATAAGCAATATGAAAAATGACTTTGCTTCCAAAGAACTCCAAGCTTAGGCTTAATTTGAACTCAGAATATCAGAAATTAGATCAGAATATGAAAATTAGATAGATTTGCTAAGAAATAATATGCTAGAAAGAGAATATAAAGCTAAAGCTGATGGCATAAAGGAATTTATAGAGAAAAAGGGAAATTCTGATGAACTTCGTGTGCATAGACTAGAAAAGGAATTAGCCTAAGTGTAAAATGAGCTCAAGTCTAAATAGATTTTCTATGACGAGTAAATGGAAAAACTTAGAAATAATTAGCCTTAAGTGTAAAAGAAGTAGTAAGGAAGATATAAGAGAATGGAGGAAAGAAAAAATGAGTAGTAGGTATAAAATCTTGAAAAAAAGTTACAAGAGCAAAAAGAAAAATTAGAGAAATTAAAATCCTCAATACCCTCACTGATTGAAGAGAATAAATAAAAATTACAATAATAATGAAAATAAACTTAGATTACTGAAAGAATGGAAAGAGAATCTATGCTAAATATGTATAAATCAAAAGTAGAAGAACTACGAATCCAATTAATGAATAATAAAAAACGATCAGAATAAAAATAATCTGTACTAAGGAAAAAACTTTCTAGGACTCAAAGACTTTCTACTTAAAATTCAGTGGAAAAAGATTAGCATGATAGTAAAGAAAGGATGCTATTTTTACGTAAATCAAGAATATAGTAGAATCAAGTAATAACAGCTGAGTAAACTTAAGCTTTTTTAACTCCCAGTGTGAAATAATCACCAAATGAAGTTAGAATTACAAGTAGTACAATGCGAGTAAGGAGGAAAAATAATAAATCTTTTAACTAAATTTAATTAAATAGCTATTATTATAATAGTTGAATCTTTACTAAGGCCTTTAGGGTAGTCGATTTCATGTAATTACAGCTCAACAGCATAGTAATCTTTATCAGGTATTCTAACTGGTCTTATGAATCTTAAGTTCTTTTAAAAAAAGTATGTGTTGACTCACATTTATGCTTAGAATTTAGGTCCTTTTACCTTAAATCTAATATCCTATTCAATATCAATTTCATTTTCCTCTAATTAATAATGCAATGAATCACTGATTTAGTCCCAATTACGCTTAGTAAATTCCTACAACCTGATTTCCTCTAAATTATCTATTGCAAACTACCCTTTAACACTGGATCTTTTCCATGGCCCAATATCAATAGCATATAACCTCAACCTTCTAGTAATATTAGTTTTATACCTCCTTACTAAATGACTATTCCTAATAATTCCATAAACCCTGGCAGTATAATTCTCAACTAATTACTCCTTAAGAAAAATCTAGAAATACTGTATATATCTTCTCTAACTAGGAATAGTTAGCCCTTTACCATTCTAAGTTCTCCTTCTACCATAGAACTCAAAAGTTTCCTCAGCAGTCTTAAAATGCTGCATAAACAACAAAAAAGCGCATATAACTAAACCAGTTCTTCCCTTTCCCGCCTTACAATGTACAGCAATCACATTTTCAGGGTGCTGTGCCATGAATAGATAAGCATCAATACAGAACTCCAGAAGCATAATCAAATCAGTTGGATTATGATCAAACATAGGATAATACCCAATTTGTATTGAGTTGAATGCAGAAGCTTGGTAATACCTGTTTAACTCTCTACAAAGGTTGTATATTTTAGCATGGGTTGGATGATAGGTGATTAAAAAGCTTATTATATCATCTCTAGAATTGCGGTATACTGATTCTGAACCCACTGATGGATATCCCATTGCTATAATTCTTTTAGTTATGTAGCAAAGGTCAAGGTCAAATACATCGTTTATAAATCGTGTTTTTTTTAAGGAAACACACGATTTTAGTATATTTTTACGCTTTTTCTTCGACTTTATGAATAGATGTGACATTATATTTTATACTGCTTCATCTGATAAATCATCCTTTTCTGCTTCAGGTTTTATATTTCCTAGAAACTTAATGAATTTCCCTATTCTATGCGATTCTAGTTAAGTTCTTCTTTCTTATATTTCACGTTCTTACTCTCGCTTTATTAGTCGTTATTCTGAATTCTTGTTTCCCATTTTATTACTAAGAAGTGTGATATATAAGTAACTTGGTTATTAGGCTAATCATCTATCTTTAAAACTAAATCTTTAATGAATTTCTTGAATTTTTCAATATCAATTTTCCCTTAAGACTGCAATTCAGTGATAAACTCGTTTCAATCCTCGTCTTGAATTTGTCCCATGGCAGATATCATTTCCTCTTTAGTAATATTTCCATTACCCTCGAAATCATAAAGGCTAAAAAGCTGGTCCACCTTTTCATCGGAGCAATACTCCTTCCAGTCAATAGTAGCACATAGAAACTCACATAGATCAATGTATCCATTTCCTATCAAATCACATTTACTAAGCACAGATTGTATATCAAAGGCTTCATTAGGGAAAATCTTCTAATAGCCCTCAACTAGCTCATCATAATCAAGTCTTCCATCTAGATTACTATCTAAAGCTACAAAGGCCTTAGAAAGAGTGTCAATATCGCTTTGTTAGGAAGTTTAAGCTACCATGTAAGCTAGTATCCTCTATGCAAACTTTTCGTAAGATGAGCTGAAGTTATTAAATGAGTTGGCCAAATTACGTAGTATATGATCTATCTCAGGAATATCTTGCAGTTATAAAGGATCTATGAACTCAAACCAATAATGATTAATACAATCAAGTGCATTGTATCTGTATTTAGGGTTTTTATGTAGCATTTTGTTCACTAGGTCTTTGGCCTGAGGTGATATAAACTCCCATACACTGCTTTTAAACGATACACTTTTCCCATAAATATTAAGAAACGTATCCTCCTCTGTCCTACCTTGAAATGGATTTTTGCCAGTTAGCATCTCACACATTATAACTCCGCAGCTCCAAATATCAGACTTATAACTTGCTTTTCCTTTTAACACCTCAGGAGGCATATACCCGCAAGTACCTACAATCTCTAGTAAATCAATTCTTTTCTTTCTTATCTCAGAAGTACCAAAATCTAATATTTTTAGCATTGAGTCACTTTCGTTTGTTTAGAATACAATATTCTCAGGCTTAATATCTAAATGCATCACCCCTGCATTATGCAGATAATTAACTCCACTTAAAATTTATTTAAGATATAAAGCAGCCCTGTTTTCACTTATTGTTCCACATTACTTAAGAATGTTCAACAGATTATCTCCTTGGCAAAATTCTGAAACAAAGTAGTAATTATACTCGTCTTGAAATACTTCAAAGATTTTAATTATGTTAGGATGGTCTAAATTTCTTAAGATTTCAATCTCAATGTTGAATTTACCCTGTTCTTTACTGACACGTTTTGCTACTCTTTGGAACTGAGTTCTCTTGTCTACTAGTAAATAAACATGCACTCCATCTAGGCTGTCTTGAAAGTCATAATAGTCCTTTATATTGCCTTCGCAGTTTCTAACAAATGAAGATCGCTCTGATAATTCATTGATTGCTACTGTGTGGAAATTACCTCGCTTTCTAAATGATTTTGGTTTTTCGACAACACTTTCAAAGCAACCCATTATTTTTTTTTGATTTTATACAGGAGCTTTTTTTTAGGTGGGCTGGAGAGGAGTTTATTTAAGAAGTATTATTAGAGTAATTGTAGGGGTGTACGAGCTAGAAAATAATGATAAAGGTTTGGTATATTGATTAGAGTAAAGTATATTAGAAAAGCATTGTTTACATATATTATTATACAGGTAAGCTGTGATTTAAATAGAGAAATATGGTAATCTTATATGCAGACTAAGGTGTTCTGATAATGCTGAAGAATAACTGACTTATATATCAATACAAACTAACTTATCTCAATACATAACTTAACATTTATTTTAGAATCTATTAAACATTTGCGATAATCTATTAGGAGTACTTGACCTCGCTGTTGATACTGCTGAGTGTTAAAAAGGCCTTTACTTAAATACTGATGAAGGCCTACTATATAGTTTCTACTCTTACAAGTCAATAGATGTGCAGACCGTTTCATAATAAGAAGCATCTATCTTTTATTTAGTTATTTGAAACATATCATCAATATAATTATGAATTGTTGAAGGAGCATGTAAAAATACTCTATAATCTTACATAGATTAATATTACTGAAATTGCTTTAATTTGGTAATTCCTTAACTCACCTTACATAGATATAGTTTCTACATTAAATAGTATATTCTCATATATCTTTATCTAGGACGATATTACTTAAGTATTTAGAATGATTAGCAAGCCAGTCTTTTTCTTTTCTACTATATTATTCTATAAGGAGTATAAAAAATATTCAAGAGTCGATACTTGTATTCTAATTTCGTGAATTAGTATCTTTTAAAAGTTGATTAAGACCAAGTTATAAATCTCTCCTTTAATACTTACTTTTTTTATGTATAAAGCTTATGTCTTGTAAAACTCTCAAGCATTAGAAAAGGGATCTTAAATTTTCTGTAGTCTTTTGGAGGTTTGAGAGTTTTAAAGTAGGTTTTCTTTTTACTTATAAGCAAATTCTCTAGTATTTTAAGTGTTTTCTGATATCGCATCTTATAAATTCAAACTTTAAAGTGTCTGTATTATTGTTTTATATGCATTTTTTGTTAGAATGTTTAAAAAATGGCTTACTGCTTATTTATAATTAATTTCTACATGGCATTTTAAAGCTGCTTTTTGCCTAATTTGTATACAAATTATTTGATGATTGAATACGTATATTAGTTATCACTCTGTATGTATCTACATTACCTTGTATTGATATTCAATTATGATAAGTTGCTATCTATTTTCATTCTTTAGATTTCCTAATTATCTAAAGTATATGCTCTATCTGATATTCTTAAAATAGCTTATTTCTAGTCTTTTTGTAACTTTTTACAGCAAGAATGAAACAGTCTATTAGCTAGGTTTAGGTATCTTCCTCTAAATTCTAATAAAATATGCTTGATATTTTAAAATCCCAATTACATAAAACTGTTATTATTGTTAGAATAATACTAAAAATTTAATCTTTCATATAATTTCGTTAGTACTCATACATTATTAATAAATTGCACCTTTTAAGGAATAAGATTTGGGCTGTAATTTGCATTAAGTTCAGTAAAAGGTTTATGCAATGGCTTAGGACAATGAGGCTTAACTTATAAATTATCTGCATAACTAAGCTTTATTCTCCTTCCTTTCTATTATATTGGAGTTATCATTATATTTTCTGTTTAAACTAAACTTCAACTTTCTTTTAATTAGTAAAATGCTTTTAGGCATATAATTGTATGATTTTACTTTAACAATAAAAATGACTTAACTTTGTCTTATATTTTTGGACTGAATATTGGATTAGTTAATTATCCAAGCTTTGAGTAAAGTGTACTTTTAAGAGTGTTTTCTAATTTTGTAGCTTTTAATTTTAAGCTTAAATTATTCGTTTAAGATTTGCTTACTCCTAGTATCAATTTACCAAAACTTTTAGACTAATAATTTTTGATTATTCTATTGAGTCTTTCACAGCTTCTTAATCTAGATTTTTTGTACTTTTAGAAACTTTTTATTTGCTAGAATCCAAAGTATTTAAACATCTGTTACTGTTTTAAGAATACACGCTAATTTAGTCTCATTAGCCCTCTATTTTAATTTGATTGTTTTTTAATCTATATAAAGCACATTTGATATTATTCTTATAGTAAATTTTGTAATCTACTACATCCTTTTGTGCAGTACCTATAGCTTATTATGTTTCAAGATCTCTTATAAATTATTCTTCTCATAGTCGACTGCAATTTATATAATGCATTATTAACAATCTTTTCTTTCCAAAACGTTGCAGTTTTATCATGTTAAGCTTATTAATTCCATTACTAAAATAATTTTTGAATTCTAAACTTTAAAATGATCTAAAACCGCCTTAAAAAGTGCTATAAAACTTTTTGTTTAGATTTTTTAAATCCTAATTTGTACAAAGCATAAAATTGATACCTGGTCCTAACTTATTACAATGTTCTAAAGATTCTATTTATCGCATAATCAGTTACTAAGGTGTTTGAAATTCTGTTATTTTTAACTGTACAATATGTGTATCTTGTATTTTACTGAATACTTTTCTTTCTCTACTATAATTTTTCTAATTACAACAGCCCTTCCATCTATCTTTAAACTGAACTTTTCATTTTAGTATCTGATACATAATACTTTTTTTGGCTTTAAGCTTTTCATATTTTGAAATACTTTTTTATAAACAATCTCAGTAGTGCAGCCTTAGCAAGTTTTAGTTCACTGTTTCTTAATAACCCTTAATTTCTTTTTATCAAAGGTTAGATTCTAAATTCTGTCATCTTGTCCATTTTAAATTTTTAAGCGCTTGATATGTATAAAAATTCATGAGAAAACTTTAGTATAAAATAATAAAGGAAGATAACTAACTTTTATGTTCTTATATGCATTTTATCAAAACTTGCTTCTAATTTTAACTTTTTCTAAATTATTTTCAAACATATTTAAGCACCATAAGTTAAAAGAGTATATTTAGAGCTATCTTTGCTTAAAGGCTGAACTCTTCAAAACTGTAATTTGTATAAAATAATTATTTTTTTATCTACCATTTACTACATTCTGTGGCATACATAAATAAAATGATCTTCTGCACACTATGGTGAATTGGAATGCTCTATATCGTCCTTACTCTTTATAAAGTTCTCCGTCATAAAATCTTCAACAATGTAAAAATAGAGAACTTCAATCATGGTTGGGCTGCAATAACTGGCTGCACAAGTGGAATTGGATTATCATATGCTCAAGCTTTAGCTAGGAGAAATTTTAACTTAGTCTTGATCTCCAGAGACTAATAAAAGCTCGAGTAGTTGAGGGACTCATTGATTTAGGCTAATAAAATAGAAGTTAGAATTGTTATATCTGATCTTCTGGATGGTGAAAACAATACAGAAGAATTTTATTAAAATTTATTCAATGAAATAACTCAAACATAAATCTCAGTTTTCATTAATAATGCAGGAATTTCAGGTAAAGCTGCTTATTTATATAAGTAATCTGTTGAAGACTTAAAAAGCACCTATATCACTAATATTTTCCCTATTACATTTCTTAGCAGACTGTTAATTCCTTATTTCACATAGAATTTCAAGGCTAGTGGAAAATAGAATTTATTCATAAACACTTCATCAATTGCAGCGAAAGTGCCTGGGATACTTTTAGGAAATTATTCAGCTACAAAATCCTTCGTAAATAGATTAGCCTAAAATGTATCATATGTGGCTAGTGACGCTGTTAGAGTTGTTGATTTTCATACTGGACCAGTGAAAACAAAACTATTGAACTCTATTCTTAATGAGGAATCAAAAAATTTGTCAGTTGCCGATCCAGATGACTATGTTGAGTCTGCTCTGTAACATTTGAACTATAGGGAAAGCACAGGATTTATAAATCATGAGTTAAATTTAGCAATAAGCAACTTAACACCGGGTTTCATACGCGATATGATGACCAAGAAAATAGCTGATTTTTAGAATTTTTAGTACTAAACGTGCATTAAAGTTAATTAAACTAATTGTCTTCATATTCTGCTCTCATCACGTATTTTTGAATTTTCCCTGTAACAGTCATTGGAAACTGATCAACTATTTTTATTTATTTTGGAATTTTGTAGTGAGATATTTTCCCTTTGCACCATTCCTGCAAGGTTTCTAAGGTTAAATCTGTTTTACCTTCTTTCATTTTTATTCACGCGCATACTTACTCTCCATAATAGCTATCAGGGATGCCAATTACATGAGCATCATCAATGTCAGGATGCATCAACAGGAAATTCTCAAGTTCACTAGGGTATATATTCTCACCTCCTCTAATAATTACGTCTTTCAGGCGTCCTACTATTCTTACTGGGCCTTCTTCCTCCATAACAGCTTAATCTCCAGTATGCATTCATCTCTTTTCGTCTATGGCCTTTTCAGTTTACTCCTTATCATTTCAATATTCCTTCATAACACAGTAACCTCTAGTACACAACTCTCCAATTTCCCCTCTCTCGACAATATTTCCCTCCTAATCAATTATTTTAGCTTCTACAAAACTATGAACTTCCCCTACAGTGCTTATTTTCTACTCAAATGGAGCGTTTACTCTCGTTTAAAAGGAAACAGGAGAAGTTTCAGTCATTCCATAACAATTAGTGATTTCACTAATATTTAAATCATCAATAATTCTTTTCATTAGACTAGGAGGACAAAGTGATCCGGCAATAATCCCGGTTCTTAGTTCCTTGCATTCTCTGTGCTTTTTATCATGCTCATTTAAACAAGCCAAAAACATAGTAGGTACTCCGTACAAAGAAGTGCATTTTTCTTATTCCACCACGTCCATTGTTACTCCAGGGTTAAAAGAGTAATCGGGATATACCATAGTGGCTCCTTTGGATACACATGCCAGATTTCCTAAAACCATTCCAAAGCAGTGATATAACGGCACAGGAATGCACACTTTGTCCTTATGAGTGTATTTAAGTACAGATGCTACTTACTCTCCGTTGTTCACTATGTTATGATGGGTTAAAGTAGCTCCTTTAGGATTTCCAGTTGTTCCGGAAGTAAATTGAATGTTTGTCGGATCCTCGAAATTTACCTCTAATGTTATATGCCTGTATTCATCACTTGCTTGTATATCATAGAGCTATTCAAAGTTAAGCATTCCGGATTGTTTTACATTATCAATAAGGATGATGTGCCGTATAGAAGGAAGGGTCTTGCTTTATATAGTAGAACTGTTGTTATTAGTTAATTCTGGTATTAATTCATTCATAAAATTGATATAACTAGTAGACTTAAATTGACTAGTCATTACTAAGGCAGAGACTTCTACTTTAGATAGAGCATATTGCAATTCATACAACTGATACGCTGGGTTTATATTCACCAGTATCAAATCGGCCATAGAAGCAGCAAATTAAGTTATTACTCATTCTGCCATGTTCGGGGCATATATTCCTATTCTCTCTCCTTTTTACAGTCCTAAACCAACAAATCCTTCTGCAATACTTTCAGATCTTTATAAAAGCTCAGTGTAGGTGTATTTGAGTTACTAATGATTAGAGATCAAAGCCTGGTTATGAGGAAAACGTTTAGCTGTTTGCCTTAATAAATCTCCAACAGTTATTCCTTATAGGGCCTTTCCTCCTGCTCCAGCTGCATAACTTAAATGCTTGATTCTCATTTTATTAAGATAGTGTTGGAAAGATGTAAAAGGGATTTAGGTTACTAAATAATATCAAGTTTGCGGCTATTATTAAGAAATAAACCATTAAGAATACTGAGAATGTAAAGCAGGGATAATATCGCTCCTTGTGTATTTTTTGGCTTTTCGGTAAAAGAGACATACTAAGAGTTGTTTCTATTTTGGGAGAATTCATTCTTTCATTTGAGTTTTATCTAAAGAATTATAATTCAAAGCTTTAATTCAGATCAATTGTTTATAAACTTAGTTTTCTTTTTATATTTGTGTTTAAATCCTGGATTTATGAAAACTCTGTCTCTAATTTCCAAAACTTTTACTGATAATAAGTGAATCTTTATGACATTGAAGCATCATCGGTATAAGATCATTATAGTTTATTTATCAACTTCTTGCACTTATTCAGTTTCTATACAATTAAGTAATGATTATCAGTATTATCTTAAATAAGACTCCTTCCAATTAATTTACTAACATAAGAGATAATTCAACCCAGCTAATCTAAGTAAATTTGGTACTCATCCATATTATAATATGCATTAAACTAATACTTAAAACTCAGCATATTTCTATAACAAATTCCCATTACTTTCATTATAACCCCTTACACCAACTTCCCCCAAAAAGATCCATTTTACCTATTCTCTAATTTCCTTATTTAAACTAAATATAAAATGTCATATAGCACTTTACCATCTCAATGAACTGATGACCTGTTCTATAGTACTGAGCTCCCCGCCACCAATCTAGAGCATCCTTCTCCTATATCTAATCCAGAAAATCAACCTTCACCACTTTCTAATGACAGATACGAGTTGTCTTTAACATCGCCTGACGGATATGCTAGGACCTATAGGCGAAGACCATTATCTGACTTAAAAGAATCCCCTGAAGGTAAGCTAGTAATGCTAAGTGATGATATTGTTAGAAGATTTGAGTTTAGAAATTAAGTGTAATAAAGTGTAATTCCTAATAAAATGGAGAGAAACAACAATTATTAGTAGGAATTTGTGTGAAAAGTACTGAAAAGTGGAAATGATAAGTTTTAGTATAGTTGTAAGGCTAAAAGATTATGTAAGGAAGTGTTTATTGTATCTAAAAGAAGAGTTAAGGTTATAGATAACTGCTAGTCTCCCTTAGTCGCAAGGTTTAATAAATTAAGGAATTTTAATAGATCTATTGATTTGTAGATACAAACTGCTGCTTAGTCTCCTAGTAGTAGATTTCATACAAGAAGCGCTTCGTAAAGGAATAGTAAAAGAGGTAAATCCAAGTAGAATTTTAAATTAATTGATTAAAATTTGCAAATTTAGGGAGTTAAAATGACTAAAAGAGTGTTTTAGCCTAGGATTAAATAAATTCCTGATAAAATCGCGAATGATGTAATTAATAAGTTTTGAAATACAATTGATGGGAAATATAAAGGTTTGTTTGATAAAATCGATAAGCAAGGTAAGGGGTTTATTGTATACAAGGATTTGAAGTAGTATATAATTGCTACTACGAAAACTAGAAGCAAATTGAGGAAAAATAAAATAGAGCCTAAATGTATAAGGCTGATTAGTCCAAAGGATATATCTTAATTTTCTTTCGAGGACAAACAACTAGTATTAATGTTTTTTAGGCTTATTTGCTGAGATTTATCTAAAATAATGACCTATGAAAATTTTATGATACTTTCTGGAATAAAAGAAATTTTCCATCCTAGTAAACAGTTCTTTATAACTTTTACAATAAGAGAGCTTTAGAGGATTATATAGGAAATTAAATAGCTATATACAAGCTTATTTCAAAAGAAAAAAATTACGGAAAACCTTCATATCAATATAAATCAAGATATTTCATTTCAAAAATTTTTAAAATATTTGCCATATATATCAGTTTATTTAAATAAACTTAATAATTAGTAATATAGTATTTAGTTCTAATTCAGGAAAAGAAATTTTACTTTTGTACTTTTTATCAAGTAAAATTTTTATGTAAGTTTCTCAATTTACAAGATATGGATTAAACATATTCATACCTTTACTTATATTATCTACTATCATTTAATACTTAAATAATTATTAACTATTCCTTTTCAATGAAAGTATAATCTTGATATTTTAAATCATTGCAAACAGTCCAATCAAAACCAGTAGATTTACTTTGTGTTGATCTAATGCTTTAAGTCTTCGTTTTATTATACGTTAAGTTGTCAAGTAAATAAGGGTCAACTTATAGATTTTCAATTCTATCCCACTCTATTCCTTAGAAGAATGCATAAGATTTGATTTACTCAAAGTCTTATAGTCTCTTAGTCGCATCTACTACTAGTAGCTCCTATATCAGCTCCTTAGCTTCTTGAGTAAACGCTTCTCCGTAGTTTACTTATTATGAAAAAATACTAATAAATAATTGATGATAATTACTTCCTTCAAACGGTTATTTTCCTGAAATCATCTCATATAATATAACACCAAAAGCCCAGTAATCAATAGCTTTATTCTACTACTCTTCCCCGATTATAATTTCTGGTGCCATATACTCAGGAGTTCCACATATAGTAAATCCCCGTGTAGATGCGACTTAAGAGTACGATAAATGAAAGTCAATAAGACGAATATGACCATCTTCTCCAATAAGAATGTTTTCGGGCTTGATATCCCTATGTATTATTCCCTATTGGTGAAGATAATTCAAAGCTAATAGAATCTCCGCTGCATAGATTCTGATATAATGTAGATCAATACTACCGGAGCAATTGATTACGTCAAGCAATTGTCCCCCGCTAATATGATCTAAGACAAGATACAACTTTTTTGAAGATTGAAAAGCATAATGTAGTTTTATTATAAAGGGACTGTCAAGTTCCTAAAGAATTTTACGCTCGGAAGCAGCGTGGTGCTGGCGAGAATCTTCAATGATTTTGTCCTTTTAAACTGACTTAATAGCGAACAGTTTACCATTGGAGATTTTTTATGCCAGGACCACATTACCAAAACTTCCTGTGCCGAGAAGCTGACTATAGTTTACTTTTAGGAAAATGAAGTCTTATTTAGTTATTGTGGAAGAGTTATTAAATTTGTTGGATTCTTAACCATCACCACAAATATTACCCATATTTTTATAAACTTTCATTTACTAAACTAATACTAGTAGAACTCCTAAAACTCTAAAAACTATCATTAAAGCACTGCTATGCTCAACAATATTAACAGTCCTTGCCTCGGCTCTAGTGATAATATTAAGCCTTGCCATTAAATCCTCTCTCATGATCCTTGGATGAGTTAAATCATTATTCTTAGCAGTAATCAACAAAGTGTAATACGTCAAAGGTGTTAGGTTTTCCAGTATTAAATACCCGACTTGATTAGGTAAAGCTTCCACAAATGAAGCAGCTGGTGCTGCGGTTCCATCAGGACTAATTAATTCTGTTACTTAATACGTGGTAGGACTGTCGTTTTCTATCCTGACTGCCTGTCCGTATACATTTCCAGTTATATTAGTCTAAAACTCTATAACCACCTTAGTAATACCACCATCTCCAGGTGACTGATCCTCTGCTAGGAAGGGATGAGTGATTCATATTGGTTTAGGATTGTATATAACCTTTGCAGATTGAGCTATACCGTGGGCAGGGTCCAACAAGAACCCAGCATCTTCAGGTATTCTTGAGTTAATGTCTTCTGTGCTTCCCAAAAACTGTACTAGATCTAACGCTGGGGGTAGATTAGAGGTAGCGTCACTCATAAATTAGAAACTAGCCTCTGTCCCTGCAAGGTTAGTCAAAGTAATTCGGCTTTAATCGTCAAGGCCTATTGTATTGGCTATTGCTGGGATTACTATTGAGGAAATTTACTGCTGGGTTGGTGTAGTACCTGTAAATCTTGTTGAGAATGTGATGGAGTCGTATAAGTCATCTGTGAAGTACTCGAAAGTAAAAGTAACACTTAGGTTTCCTGATATGTCCTCAAATGCACATACTATAATATACGCGGTTTCAGGGTCAAGGCCTGTTTAGTAGAGGTGAAGCATTTAGCTTGCTCCAGCAAAACCAGCTATGTAGTCTCCGGAGCCGCTAGTAGCAGCTTGCTTTAGTTCCTCAGGGCTTGGCTTAGGAATGCCGTCTTTTGTCTATATGTAATAAATATGGCATGGCTCGGACACTTGTATGGTTAAATGAGCGGAGTTTCTTTCTCTTGGGAAATTAACGATAAAAGCAGATATATCAGGATTCTCTGTATCCTCAGCTTCTATTTAAAAGCTGATGGTTTCTTAGGTTAATTGGTAAGATTGAGCCTGGGCTCCAGTTAGTTAAAATGATGCTGTATATTATCCTGGAGTGACTGTCGGAGGAACAGTAAATATGAATTAGGCGCTATTACTGCCAGCAGGTATACTAACAATACCGGTTTCTGGAGCTATAATCAATCCAGTGGGAGGAGTTATTACAATGTCTAATTAAGCAGTTGGTAGGTAAGATACATGCATTATTATAGGAACTGAGGTTGTTCCAATGTACAGAGTAGGGATTCCTTCACACATTACAGGGATTCTTGTAAGATTTGATATTTTAATTGCAGTATAAGGCGGTTCGTTGTACATTACAGACTAGTTTTCCCCACTCATCATGTTTCATTTGATCAAATATTCCCCTGGGGTAGTTGAGTACTAAGTTACTACTGAAAATGTTAGTATAATTTTCCCTATTCCCATAACTATAGGTGAAGGAGAAACAGTTATAGTATCAGTTGGATTGTTTGAGTAGAATGTAGGAGAGAAAGTAAGAGGCTCTCTTATAGGAAGCTTTATGGAATCAGTTTCTATTTAAAACACTGTTTCAATACCAGGAGGGCTTTCATCTAATCCTGATATATTTTCTATATAAAGATTGTTTTTAGATCTATAAAACGTTATTCTATCTTAGCTATTAGTTATGCCGTATGTTTAGTCTATAATATCATTAGTACTAAAATTAAAAGTCATTAGTTAAAAGTTCCCAGTTGTTGTTTCTATATTAGGGTTTTTAACTCCTTGAATCTTAACCTCTAATTACTTTCCTATAGGAATTGAAACAGCATCTCCAGTAATTTCTATAACATGTTTTACAGTATTAATGCAATTAGGTGTAGTAATCCAATCACTTAGAGTTCCATCATCCTCCACAATAGAAGCAGTACATTCAAAGGCTTAATTAAACCCGTATACCTCGTATTCGAACTGGTTTTCAGGGAAAATCAATTTTGCCCCTCCAAATATAGCAGGAATCACTGATATATTAGAGAAGTGAATGGTATACTAGGCCAGATCTTTAGCAATTCTTGTGCTAAGGCTAATATCACTCAATTTTAGTATACTAGGTACTAGAGTAGGGGTTATAGAGCCAGACGGAGTTGATAAGTCTGCTATAGAATTATCTTCATTAAGTGTAGCAATAGAAAAATCGCCTGTGGCAACGTTTGGAATTGCCGGATTCTTTACATTCTAGATCATAATTGAGATAGTAGAGCCTGCAGCAGTATCTTTCAGTCCTTGTAAGACTAGATAATTATTATAATTAGTATTAAGACAAGTCGTTACACCACTGGAATCCTAAGCAGCGTCGGTAATACAGACCACATTTCCAAGCCATCCACTAAACTCACTAGGAAAGACTATCAAAATCTACATTGTTGTAGTCAAAGCAGAGGTAAGAGTTACTGTGAATTAATAGATAGCTTCAACTCCTGCGTTTTATGGATTGTAAGTCATGGTAAATAGAATAGTATTTGAAGTTTGAAAAGCAGGGGCAAAGGAGTAAGCATCTGTGACTGTGCTTGGGTTTTAGCTTTATACCAGACTGTTCCAAGTTGCTTGTATTTATATAGGATTTCGGGCAGCATTGGCCTAAGGGACTCTTATTTTTGGTATGTATAAGTTCATTCGTATGCCGGCTGGGAAGTAGGTTATTGGAGTTATCGTCATTTAAGAGCCTACTACAGTACAGGTGTTGTAATGAATATCTAGTACACAGTTGTTGTCTATATCGGTGGGCAGACTGTAGCTTCCTGGAAAGGTTATCACTAGCTAACCTCCACGGGCCACTGAGGATTCTAGAGCAAATTATAAGGTCATCTCACTTTCAAATGACTCAGTTATTGGAAAGAAGCTTATATTATATACGTTTGAATTTCCAGGAGGCTCTTATTATGTTAGCTATAAGGTCAGATCTGAGGTTTTCTATTGCACTATATGCGAGCTATTAGAGTCGTATATTGTTTTAACTGTGAAAGAGGTGGTTGTATCTAAATCTGGATTTAAAACAGTGTCTATAGTTACGGTTACATCCTAGGTACCTGGGGCAATTTCAGATATATTAGTAACAGTAATAGTCAACAGATTAATATTACACTGGACTGGAGAGTTTGAGCTAACAGCTGGTATATTAGTCACACAAACAGACTAAGTTATATCAAACCCAGTAGGAAATACTATCTCAATAGACCCAGCAGCAGACACTCCATGCTTAAAATCAATGTAGAAGTAATAAGTAACATCAATAAACTTCTTACTCAATGAGTTCTAGGATATCTCAATTTCCAAAGTATCAGCAGTACTATCTTACAAAATTCCATCTGGGTCTAAAATAGCTTCAAAGTTGTCGTAAACAGGAGTTCCATTGTTATTAAGCAAAAGTCCCATAGATACTGATGGAATTCCAGCAGAAGCAAATCTGGGGGAATGTATACCGTCAATATTCACCATGGTATCCGTTCCTGCATTGAAAGCAGTAGGTGGTAATTGAATGAATACTAAAGAAACATAAGAGTTATACCATATATCGATACTTTACCCTGAGGTATTAGCAACTGTAAAGATTGAGTTAGTATCAATTGGCCACAGTAAAGAGAACTCTAATACTAAGAAATCATCTCCAGTTGTTGCCACTCCTGATCCAGGTTATGCTGTTATTGATAGGGAAGTCTCACTGTTTATGATATGCTCGGTTTATAGTGTAAATTTCTTAGTAACCCAGTTGTTATTGGTGGCGGCTTATTGGGTGACTGGAAGCATGTCTTACTATACAATATTTTCAATAGAGTTGTAATCATGGTAATAGGTTTTAACTGTAATATTTGAATCATTAGCTGCATGTTTTATTAAGATCTTAAAGCTGACAATGGATCCAGCAACTATAGTATTGAATCCTGATATAGTAATAGAAGGAGTAGTTGTATCAGCATCAAACATACAGGGATTATTCTAAGCTTAGGGGAAGGTAAACCCGGATAGTAAAACGCATTCTATATATCCGTCACTTAAACCAGTTCCTAAATCACTTTAAAAGTCAGCAGCTGGGAACTCATACTTAATATACGACATTCGGCTAGTAGTGAGACTTAATGTTTATTGAACCTATACGTCAATCGTATAAATAGTCCACATACCAGCAGTATTAGCATTAACAGTTACCTTACTGGCCTATAATCCCTTGGTTAATTATCCAGGTGCCAAAGTGCTTAGTAAAGATCCCGCATATTTAGCAGCTCCGTTTGTTATAGTAACTCCCCATTCATAAGGTGAAGAAATAGAGGAAGGGTGGCTCGGATATTGCAGACCGGAGCCAGATGTATCTAGTTCTATAGTAATCGTCTCCCCTGCCAGTATATCATCCCCGGCTGTAGTTATACTCACAACTCTGTTTTGAAAGCTGACATTCCCTGCTAGAAGTGCATCGCTATTACCAATAACAGCTTGGACTAACTCACCGCTAGGTAGTTAAATATCATCAGGTATACTTATTTATATACTACCTCCACTAGCCACTGTACTTCCAGCACCAGGGATATTAAAGGTAATGGTCACTTTTCCTTATTGCATAGCATATGTGTTTTCATATACTACTGAACTGCTCACTAATCCTTCATATGATTAATCAACAGTCATTGCTCCAGTAGCATTTAAGTTAGTGTCGATTGTCTCATGAGTGGTTTAATTTCTTGTTATGATTGAAATGCTAGATATATCTGAAGTAAGTTTTAACTGATTCACTAAGGAAATTGTAGTACCTGCTGGTATTGAGCCTGTAAAGGTAACTGTTATTTAAGTTCCAGATTAAGTGCAAGATGAAGGGCTTGCTATAAGGCTTGGGACTCCAGATTCTATAAAACATTAGAAGCAATCACCAGGGCTACATGGGTTTAAAGCAACTGCATTGCTGTAATCTACAACAATCTCGCTTGTGTCCTGTAATGCAGTTTAAGTTGCAAATTAAAGTCTTGTTAAAATACTATTGTCTTTAGTAAAGTGAGAGTAGCTATTTAATGAGGATAAGGTCACATTTAGTATTGACCCTGGTTGAACAGCAGGGCAATCAGCACTTCCAGTTTCTAGTACAACCTAGGAATTCATCTATGAGATCTCTACAGAAAATTATACATCCCCTACACTTATGGAGTAATTAGGGTTTAATAAATTAAGTATTCTAAAGCCTATACCACTCTGCACTTACAATTAGCTGTCTAACCCTTATATAGTAATTATATTTCCAGACGCCCTGCATTCAAAATTCCCTGAAATCGCATCAGTATTCTAATCATAAGGCTCTGCTCTGCAATTAGAGTTGATAAAAAGTTAAAAGGGAGCGGGCACATGTATCATAAAAGTTGACATAATCGGTATAACTTAAGAGTTTTTAAATTTAATAATAATAGAAGTAGCCTAATTCACTACATCTGAACTCCCAGCACTATGCTCAACCGTCATACTCTGCAGTGTCCCTATTCCAATAGTAAAACCAATTGTTCCAAAGGCAAAGTTAGACTCAATTATCTGGTTTCCCGAGGATCGCATTGTTCATATAGAAAAATAACTAGTTCCCCCAGGTGTACTTGGGTTATCAATTCCTGTAAGTACAACATGCATTTTTTCCAAATTCATTAACACTGAGCCAGCCGTAATGCTTACTATATGTGTTCCTTCTTTAACACATGAGTGCGATTCATTGTTTATTGTGCAACTTCCTGATAAGAATCCAATACCATTTGTCTGGTCAAATTATGCCGGAAATTGTATTTTTAAAAGTTCCCCTGGTTAAATCCTCTAACTCAGTCTGAAGTGGAAATCATATGTTACCTGCTAAGCCCCTGAGTTGGCTATTTAAGGCTTTATGTAGTCTATTTAACTAGGCTCTGGAGTAATCAAAGACTGTGTGACAGTTAGTAGCAAAATTAGCATATTTAATGTTTTATTAATTTGATGGCGGAATTTCCTCTATAAGTGATGTTTCGTTGTCGGAGTCGGGAGTGAGAAGCTCGGGAATGATTGTGCCTGTGGTTTCTGTGTAGTTGAGAAACTCTGGGTTCTGTACCTCGTATATGCCTAGTCCCAGCTGCATTTTTACATATGGCCCGTCACCTTCGTGCTGTATGGGTTACGGAGGGGAGTCTTCCTATTCTATTTTCTACATAAACGCCTCGCACCGGGAGAATATGTCCATTTTATTTATTAAACTATACATTATTTAAAATTAAATTCAGATCTTTCTCTATTGAATCACTCTATATTTTATTCTATTCAGCAATAGCCATCAACTCATCAATATTGTCTATATAAGTTCTAAAGTTTTAGCTCATTTCATGGGCTTTCGAGGCAAATTGTGTTAAAATTCCATTAGAGAACTCCTCTGTGGTTAAGTAATCTATTGCAACTACAGCCTCAGGTGGTATTTCTCCTATTGTTATGAGTCTGGCAATCTCAAACTTTTCAGCTTCCTCCGCGTCAGTAATAGCCTTGATTTTCTCGTTCATTGCCTTTATATTAGGAACTCCATGCTCAATTTTTTACCGTATTTTCAATATCTGCCTAATAACAGCATTTTTAAACGCTGTATAAGATGAGTTTAACCTCTTTTATTTAATATCTCAACTAGAAATAGGTTTTACTACATCAATTGGTAGTTTTATTATTACATTTGCTTATCTGAAATCATCAAAGTACATTTGATTTGATCTTAGTCTGTCAACTCGTCGTCGTAGACTATGATTGTTCTTTGCTAAATTCTCTATTAAGTCAAATGACAATGCCATTACTGTAGTAGATCTAGAGGCTCTGCATGATACAATGTAAGTGTCGTGAACAGATGCTTACCTTTAGCCTAATACTGAGCCTATTGGTAGAAAGTCTAGGGCAAAGTAAACAATACTGTTGGTCTTGCGATTGTTTATTATACTAAACTTGCGCTCTCTTGATCTTTTCTAATCAATTACACTAGAGCTTTAATTCCTATTTGTTGGCATTGTGGTGAGAAAATGGGACAATTGCTTATCATTTACTTAGAATTTTATTTCTAACTCTCCTTCAGTTACTAGAAATACAGTCTTTGCAGTGTCTCCTACTTCAAAAAGATACTAACCAATATCTAAGCTGATTCTCTATAATGAGTAGATTAGATAATCCAATGATATATCATCTAAATTTTTAAGAATATACACACGTTTAACTAATCTTTTAAGGAACTTTTTCCAGCTGTCTTAGTACTAAGTTATTTTATTAGCCATGAAATCTTTAACATCTGAAAAAATTTGAATCATTGCATAGAAATTTTCCTTACTAACCTTTGCCATATACGAATAATGCTTTGCCATAACCGTGGCTGTTCTTAATGTATTGTAAAATATACCAATTTCTCCAAACATATCCCCAGTATCCAAAGAAGCTACCTGCTGTAAGTTACCCTTTTCATCTTGTACTGTAACATCAGCTGTTCCATCTGCGATGAAGTAAAGAAACAGTGATTCTTAGAATTGTTGAATTATTATATCCTCTGGCTGTGTGAATTAAATCTCCAAATGCTCCACAGCCCAGTCGATAGTAACATTATCAAAGAAGGGATTAAAAAATATCCTTTGGAAAATATGGGCATTTACTCTTTTCTTTAAACTAGGAGGCAATTTCTAAGAGAAGTCTTTGTATTCTTATTAAAGCTTAAATTTGTGATAAGTAGATATAAAGAAGTCTAGTATTTTAATTTATAGCTCATCTTCTAGTTTCATGTTTTTCATAACTGTATTAATCATGTCCTAAGTTTCAGCAAATTTTGTATTTTACTTACTTAAATTACTCATAACTACTGACATTTATCCAAACATGATAGCAGTTACCATTTATCCTAACAATACAAGAAAGGCGGAATAAAAGTACTAAACTTCAGTTCTAGGGCCCATTTCTGCTCCTACTAAAGTAAATACAGCCTGATAGCAGCTAAATCAGTACTTTTTTGAGTTATTTGTTTCTTCATCGTATATATCGGTTCCCAATTCAATATACTAGGTAGGAGGAATTCACACCTCCTCCTATCTCATTAATATGTACCAAATACATGCCAAAATATGCACATACATAAGCAAGTAAACCATTAATTAAAACTGTTTTATAGTAAGTTTTACACTTTCCTTTGACCGCATATGTATCAATAATTTATTGAACCTTAAAACTCTTACTAATTTCAGCATTTCAACTAATTGAATCTCAGAGCTATCTACTCCGATCATCTCGAAGGGAAAGGAGGATAATATATCAATAAATAAACCTCGTTGCATATAATGCACAGCTATTTTTCTAGGATCATATACTTCTTCCCCAGTTCCATAGTTAACATAGCTTGTCCTAAAGTTTAAAATTATGTCAATAAAGAATATTACATCGATTGCTTAATTCGTTATTTTTACAGTTGATGTAGAAAGATAATCGGGAGAAAAAGCGATGTAGTAAGGCATGGATAAACTGATATACACGGCCAGAATCATTATAAGAATATCCCATCTTAATCTAAAAATAGATGCACCTTATATAATAAACTTATGCCTGCTTTTCTCAGTAGCAGCTTTACTGTACTCTGCTCGTAATCCTTAATCTATAAAATCCTATTCTTTTATATCAAAGACTAATGGAGAAGTATAGGAAATAGGGCCTGATTTATTTTCCATTTTAAAATTACATAAAAACACATGGAAAACTAAGAAGAAACACAGGAATAAAATGAGTCTTTAAATCGTCTTTAAAGAATTTTAGACTAAAAGGACAAAGAAAGCTAAAGTACTGACTTATAAATCTACAACAACTAAAGAATAGTATCTAAAATACGGCGAATTCAGCCAAAATGGCATGCACCCTGAAAACTTCTACGTGTTATATCCGGCCACTAAGGCTGGGTGAGAACAATCTCATTTGACCCTTCTAACCAATGATTTGCCACTGGAAGTAATGACAGAACAATAAAAATCTGAGATTTAGTATCAGGTGATCTTAGATACACGCTAGTAGGACACAAAAACGCTGTGAGAAAGGTGATAGTAAGTGACAGACACCCCTATCTTTTCTCATGTGGAGAGGACAAAACAGTTAAGTGCTGGGATTTAGAGTAAAACACAGTCATCAGGTAATACCACGGGCACTTGTCAGGTGTATATGCAATGTCTATGCATCCTATGATGGATATTTTGATAAGTGGAGGAGGGGACAGTGTTGGAAGAGTGTGGGATATACGGACTAAATCCCAAGTAAGAGTGCTGGAGGGCCATAGATCTACAATTTTTAGCCTAGACACTCAGGGCCCCGATCCTCAAGCTATATCCGGCAGTGCAGATAGCACTGTAAAGCTGTGGGATTTAGGCACAGGAAGAGCTGCACATACTTTAACTCGTCATAAGAAAGGAGTCAGGGATTTAAGGTTTTCTGAGGGTGAGTATACCTTTGTGACTGCTGGATCTGATAATATAAGACAGTGGAAGTGTCCTGAAGGGAAGTTTATGAGGAACTTTAATCACTCAATTGGAGTTGTTAATTGTGTTAATATGAATTCTGACGGTGTTATGGTTGCAGGATCTAATGAAGGGTAGTTAGGATTTTGGGACTTTAAATCGGGATATAACTTCTAGAATATTTAAAGTGTACCATAGCCCGGCTCTCTTTCATCCGAGGCTGGTATATTCGCTGCTGAGTTTGATAAGTCATAGTTAAGACTTATTACTGGAGAGTGTGATAAAACAATCAAGTTTTGGGGAGAAGACTAAGACGCTACTCCTGAAAATCATCCGATTCCCAATGATGCTGGAGTTTATATTAATGCTAACATTTAGTTTCTTATAATCTTAAATATCAAATCTCTTTCCTAATATGCTTTTTGAATAACTCGTATAACTAGAGGGCTACTATATTACTAGGAACCGCTCTTCCTATTCTTAGCCAAAATCCCTTCATTAGTCCTTTTCGACCCTCCTACTACGCAATTTGTACAAAAGAAGCTAAGATTCCCTGGTGCCCATAACAGCAGTATCGTGTTTAGAATCTGTTTTTGAGTAAATCAAATGGCTAGCTTAGAATAATACCGAGAATTGCTCCTATAGCCGTTCCAATTCCTCTAGCTTTCACATTCCCTTAACTCTCCTTAAACTATTCATAGTAATTCTCAGCAATTCCAAAAGTAACACCAGACTATATAGAATTTCGTAATAAACTAATAAAAAGTCCTCTAAAACCTTTTATGTTTAAATCTAAGCTTCCTTATCCTGTTGAATGTTTCTGAGTCCTTAATCTTTCTACAGGAGCTGCTATAGAAGCTGATAAAATTCTCGAGATACCAGCTGATATAAAAGGGCTAAGTTTAGTATTTCAATCATCTAATAAAAGTCTTAGTTTTTCGTAACTTAGAAAATAGGTAGCTTACTGTATATATGATGCCAAAAAGGCACTTGAAGCTCCTCTTCAGAAAGCTCTGATTCCCTTTTACTGTAAAAGGTATTAACTAGCAGAAACTAGCTTTAGATTAGGATTATGTTATACTACATTTTTAAGAACATCTAAAGGAGTAAAAAGTGTGGTGATTGTTCCTACTGTTAGTCCTGTTGAAATCAAAACAACTATACTAGAATCTGTTCTTTCTGTCATTTTGTTTAGGGAATATTTAATAAGCTAATTTGTATTGTATCATAAATGTTAATAAACCTCAATTACTAAATTAATTTTTTCAACAACCTTTCCTGTAGACTCCATCCAATCAAAGGCTCATCTGAGCAATTATAAGGATAATTTGTCAAAAACTCTTGTAATCCTTCTAAATTGTTATCATCAAGCCCTTAGGATTTATATAATAGCTACATCAGAATATCTAAATACTCCATTTTGCCCATTTCTTTGCACTCTTATACCAACTTGCATAATAACTACTTATAGCTCATCCAATCATTACTTCCATTAATCTACAATAACTCAGCAATTCCCTTATCCTACTCATGACTTTCTTTCATCTAGTATGCGTTTTTCTTCTTTATATAATAAATTAGCTAAGCATTAAGTGTTAAAATTGCGCTATAATAACTATCCTCAACTACTTCAATACACTAGCAATTTTACTTGAGCAGTACAGGTGTAACTTTATACTCAATTTATCCATCATTATAGTGAATTTTGATAGGAACGTGATTCAGCTTTCTAGAATTAGCATCATATGTCTAAACTAGCCTTCTTTCTGCAGCTAGTATATAAAAATGCCTTAAAGCTTGTAAATGATGCCTATTATCACACGGGGATGTTGGAAATTTAGGGAAAACGCTAATCAGCAGGCAAGCAACTGAGAAGTAATTATTAGTGAAGGAGTATTGCCCATTGCCTAAAAACAAGAATCCTATAGCTTAGTGTACAGCAGCCTGATAGCCGTATTAGTTATCAGATTCCATCCATTTTCTATTCACCTTAATAAGCCTCAATGTATCAATATCCCCAGTTCCTGCCAGTACAATAGAACATGCTAGTAGTCCTGAAGAAATAGCAGTATACAACGCATGTTTATCCACACTGTTCTTATTACTATCAGTGTAGTCTTAAGGCCCACCCAGTATCTACAGTTAAAATTACCTAAGCTTACTTATCTCATCTGATATAACTTATACAACTTGCTAGTTCAAAGTTCCTGCAAATTTCAACCCAAGACTTATAAAACAACCTCCTATGATATAAACGTAACAATTAGCAATCGTTGAAAAATCAACAGAATCAGTTATATCATGATACTTCTCATACACATTCCTTAGATCAAAATCAAAACAATTTTTAACCAACTCGGGAATCTATTTATATATCCACTCCTGACTTGCTTCAATTAGATCCCAGAGAATCAGGCTTTTAGCCACAACCTTCAACATAACATGCTCTGGCTTTTAGAAATCAATTAAATAGAAACTAGTAGGCATAGATATTTTCCCTGCTACAAACTCATCATTACTTTTCATATGAATCAATGCATATGCAATCAAAGCCCCTGGTGCAGTTATACCAGTAACTACATTTTCCCCCTCTCTTGACACACTGCATTTGCTTGACTCCTGCATTAAATGACTAGCTTACAACAGCTTCGGGGGTGGGATTCTGAGTCCCCCTTCAAACAATCTCTGTAATCTTTCATCAATCATTAAGTCCTCCAGTCCCGGAGTATTTGCCCCAGTACCTAAGTTAACTAATCCCAGTGCAAAACCCGCCGAAAGACTTAGCCCTTCTCTTTCAATATCCTTGTTAGTAAGGGGTTTTCTTCCCATTTGTACTAAAAGCATCTCCGTTACCTGCCTATTCGCTGATCCTTTATACAAAAGCCCAAAACCGACCATAGAAGCTGCCTCCTGGGTCAGTTTTATATCAATATCAACATAAGGGGGAATTAGAAAGGCAATAGACACCCTCAATGCCCGCATTATATTATCATCCATGGTCCCCAGTGCAGATGCTGCAGTTCCTAGGTAGATTGCTATTATAATAGACTCTTTCTCTGCACGTAGGTATCGGTATATGTCTAGTTCATGCAGGGCCTACAGTTGTCCCATAAGTCCAAGCGCCATTATAAACCCTGAGTGCTCGTGACTCTCAGTATCACCGCGGTGATAGGATATCCATTACCTGTTTTTTATATAGTCTTTGGGGTTCTCTGAGAGCATCTTAAACCCAGCGGCTACTCCAGAGTGGAATTTAGGCCACATCAATAGATCTTTTTCCCTGGCATCTAAGTCAGCTTAGGTTATCGTCATTGTGGCTTCGTAGTTAGGGGGCATTTTAGCTGTAAGGGAGATCTAAGGAACATCAGCGGCTGTTGTAGCACTGGCTTTAGAAGAGCCGATCATCAGGGCCCCGTATCCTATGCAAGTTGAGCACTGTCTTATGCATAGTTTGTACATTAGATTCTGTTTTTCAGTCTCTAAGTACTCGTCGCTTACTATGGAGTCTGGGATTTTCATCTTCATAGGGCGGGAGAAGTCCAACAGACTGCTGATTTCCTCAAGTCTGAGGTCATTTGCAAATATGTAGTCTTAGATGTTTAGATTTGTTTGCTCTTTGCCTTTTAGCTCGAGTTCTAGAATTTGCTCGTATTGTTGATCTAGGGAGGGTTTTAGGAAGGTTTAATGGGGCTGGTCTTGGATCTGTGTGTTTAGGTAAATATCATTACGGTCGATTATGTCAAGGGCCTACATCGGCCAGTCATTGCAGGATATAGATGGGTTTGTCTTAAGCGACCAGATTTACTCTAATAAAGGAATTGAGTCTATTGTTGGGAGATCTTGTATCCAGGTTTCTTGTATTGAGTTTTAGCACATTTTGTATATTAGTTCCTCACCTTTGTTCTGTGCATTCAGCTTGATAGGTTATTGCTAGTCTATTTGGTTGAATGTGAAGAGAGGGTAGTTTGCTTCGTTATCTATTAGTGTTGTTGGTTAGAAATCTGATTAAAGGATTTAGTATTTGTGGAGTCTTTTGAATAATGGAGTTTAGATTGGAGTATCTGGAGTTATCTATATGCCTAAGGCGTTTAGTAAAGAGGTTAGTTTATTTAGCTTTTGGTATGATAAAATGTTAAGTTTGTATGAGAGTCATAATTAGTTGAACTTTTAAGATATTGTTGACATATACTCATCTAGATTAAGTCTCTCAGTTATAGTTATCTTTGAAACAAGAGAGTTACTATTGTATTTGTTATTATAGCTGCTTTATTAAAGTAATTATCAGTCATCTAATTAATTGTTAAGTTAAATTCCTAATATTTAAGTAAGGAAATCGCAAAATATGTATCACTGGTCTTATTAGTACAGTTGAATGTATTTTAAATAAGTTTGTAGTATGTTATTAAACTAATTCTTAGGTAATGAACTGTAAAGAGCTTAAAAGCATTGCTTTACCATTGTATTTGTTATTAGCCTAATCTATTTATCATTCTAAAGTTCAATTAGATTATCATATAAATCACTTAGTACTTACTAGCTATTTGATTATTAAAGTAGTAAAAATCCTGGTTTAAATTAACTAGTCCACCCAAAATCTGTCTTATACCCACACTTTTACTTCAATACATCAAATGCATTAATATTATTAAAAAACCTTTCCAATCTACACTCTATATTCAAACTATTCAATTGATTTATGTCAAATTTCAACAAGCTAACCTTCTAATCAAACTAAATAGCCACAACTACTTAATCCATTGTCATATCTCTATATATCTATGCTTTTTAGAAGCTTCCCTCCACTGGCATAGTAAAAACTCTTTCTAATATAAGCATGGGCTTAGGTGAAACATGTGAACTGTAAAAACATTCTCTTATAACAGGATCAAAATCCTTTATATCAAAATTTGACCCTTGAAGTGCTTGCTTATCCACTTTTATCTAATACACACATAAGCCAGTTTTCTCTTTCACCAAAATCATAGGAAACTCATCAGATACATATAAAATCTCCTTATCAACATCAAGCCAATTTTCCCCGTCTAACTCACATATAGGATGCAGATCATTATAAGGATGCTCTATTATAGTAAAATAGCAGTACTAGGTTCCTTGCTTCTTTAAAACAGACATGTCATGACTAAACCTTATTTCAGACTAACATTGTAAAATAATCCCAT
The DNA here is from genome assembly GCA_920105805.1 of Condylostoma magnum. Lineage (NCBI taxonomy): Eukaryota > Ciliophora > Heterotrichea > Heterotrichida > Condylostomatidae > Condylostoma > Condylostoma magnum. Next base: position 74,477 of record CAKKTI010000017.1, read on the forward strand.
TGGATAAAGGGAAAATTTGTATAACTTGATTAGGAATTGGAACGCTTAGATCCCCGCCTTGCTCAGAATTAAGTAATAATCCTTTATCTTAAATCTGAATCTATGTTTTTCCTATACCGCTAAAATAAGCCATTTTAAATATAATTTTATTTACTATTATTTCTTATGAGATCTTCTGCTGTTGTAAGAAAATTCACCTTGACGTATATTAGAGGCACTTAATAGCTCGTTGTAGTGTGTAACAGGACATCTTCCAGCACGCTTTTATTGTATATTGTTAGTTTAAGGAATTCTTTGTAAATCGATTTTTTACTTTAGAATTTACTACTCATTCTCTAGAATACTAATTTTTGCATTTTTATTTTGTATTTCCATTTCCTTTTCTCTTATTTCTCTATTTTTGTCTGACAAATTTTAGTATATGTAATCTATTGCTTAGATTGTACTTTCTACTATGTTGTCTTCCTGTGGGTAGAAGCTAATTGATGGTAGAGAAAATACGTATTCTGTTATTGCTTCAAGGCCATCAGTAAGATTACTAATTTAGTCGTTTTAGGTTTTTTGTCTGAAATTCTTTTAAGTGTTTTAAATTTAATCCATTGCATTAGATGTAGGAGCATATCTATGGCAGTTTTCTTTATTAATTAAATCTTTATCTCTTTATAGCTTACTTTTTTCTTCCTTTAATTAACCTAATAACAGCTAGATTTCCTAATATTTACCAGAGACCTCCTAGTCTCGTTTCTTAAGCTTCTCATTTTTATTTCTTAGTATATTTATTTGTTGCTTTAAGTCCTCTGAGTCTTATTTTGAACTTGCTCGTTCTTTGTATCCTTGTAGTTCCTTTTCTCTCATATTCAGCATATATTTTAGATACTTTGTCTCAGAATCTTAGTTATCCGTGGAATCATAGTACATTTATAGATTATTCATATTATTAATTTCCTCATCCTTTCGTCTTATTTCTTTCCTTAACTCTTAAATAGCTTGATTCTTTTCATCTATGCACTTTTTTCACATTGATATTTCATTTCTTGTTTTTAGTATATTTTTATTAGTGTTTTTCAAAATTTCTATTTTACTACTATTTTCATCCTTTAGTTACTTTATTATTTACTTTGCTTATTCTAATTCATGTTATGAAGAGTTATCCTGTTAGACTGTTTTAAATTGCTCTAATAGCCTAGTTTTTTCTTATTCCAAAACTTAAGTTTTCTCTAATAAGTGCTTTACATTGGATTTATGTTACAATAATTCAGAGTGCTTAGAAGCAACTGCATCACTTAATTCTTTTATCTCGTCTTAAAGATTCTGTATATTATCCTAATAACCTAGAGAAGCATTTTGAATCTCTGATTCATATTAGAATTGTAAGTCTTCAATGCTATTTTAGTGATTTTTAATTTTATCTTTTAAATTTTCAATTTAATGCTCCCTTTTCAATCTTTCTTCTTATAATTGTCTGTTTTCTTCCCAAATATGTTAATTTTGGCTTTAATTCTCTTATAATTCATTTCATACATTTTTGTAATCGTTTTTAACAGATTCTAAATCTTTTCTAGCAATTTTCAATTGCTCAGTGATCTTTTATCTTGATTCTTTTAATTTAGAAATATGCTCTTTTAATTGATTAATTTCTTAAACGTATAAAGAATTATCTTACTATACAACTCTCATAGATTCTTATAACTCAACAGCTTCATCCTTTTCCTATTCCATTTGGCTAATTGTATTCATTAAATTATTTATCTGATTTGTGTAGTAAGCCTAGCTTTCACTTAACTCTTACACTTATTATTCACTTAGTTCTTTAAACTCATTTAATTAATCACTAAGATCCTTTTCTCTTTATTGTGCAAATTGTTTATTTTGTACTATATTATTCTCAAGTTATTGAATAGTTTTTAAAAGCTGTGCTTTCTCATTGGTCTTTTAAGCTAAATTTTTGCTTTCTTATTCTTTCAATTAGTCTTTTAAGCATTTAATTTGTTAGTTTAATTCTATGTTTAAGTTTTCCTTTAACACTCTGTCTTGCTTTAAATCCTGGATTTCATTTTTTATATTAATTAAGCTTTTTTAAGCAGTCTGATAATTATTTGCATCTGAATCCTTTTTTACTAGAATAGACCTAAGTTGATTTTATAGCTCATTCACTAAATAAGTCATCTCAACTCCAAATCTGATTACTTCATTTAAATCTTATTCTTTCTATATTAAAGTACTGTTTTACTTTTAAGTATTATATTACAAATTCTCTAATTCTTACTCTTTTTCATACAAATCATTTTATGCTTGTTCTAGTTATTGACTTATATCAGTAGCCCTTTTCTTCTCCTCATAATAACTCTCTTAAATATCATTGAGACTCATTAAGCTTTCTTAGAATTTTACAATTTCCAGCATTTTATCTTCTAATTATTCCTCTAATCCTTTTACTTACTTTTAAAGCTCTTCTTAAATATCAACCTTGCTTCTCCTCTCATCAGCTAGTTCTTATGTTAAATCTTCAATCTAATCTAAATACTTTAGCTTAATATCAGCTTCATTTCACGATTAATCAGAAGTTTACTACTGCTGCTATTACTTAGACAGCTATTCCTCCTTATCTACAACTAGTTCTTATATTAGATTAGCCATGCTTTCACTGAAATCCAAAGCTTCTTTTAGTCTTTGATTCATTGAGTACTCTTCTTAAGTCTTCTCTGCTTTTAACTCATTTAACTCTGCAGTTAATTTTTAGTTCTCTGCAAAAAGCTTAGCTTACTAGGGGTTGATATTAGACTATTCCTATAACACAGCAATTTCCTCCCTTAATATCCTCTCCTGCCCCTCAATATCTCCTTTCTACATACTTTATATAGTAGCATCTCTAAACTTAATAATCATCTTATCCCTAGAGATAGTCCCTTCCAGATTATCTATAGTTGTTTTAAGGGATTAAACATACTTATCAGACTAATCCAGCTTGTAGCCATACGCTCTTTCCTACTGGTTTAGTAGTTTCACATTATGTTCCAACAGTTTCTCCAGTTGCCTCACCCTTGCACCTTATTCCTAGCTTTCTTGTATATCTTAGCTCATCCCTCCAATTTCAATCATTGCTTACTACCGAGATAACTCAGCTTTTAGTCTACTAATCTCCTCGTGTAGTACACTCATAGCCCCAGAAGTATCTTCGTTTATAACAGCTTTATTAGTAATCAGCTTTGCCCTTTAAGCAAATTTAAGAGTTGACATAGTTTCACTCTAAGCTTAAAATGAGGGACTTATATTAGCAATTATACAAGTTTTAGAGTTTCCTCCTAAAGAGTCTTTTAGTAAAAACGTTAATTTAGAGTCTCTGTAGTGTATATGCCTGCTTTTACCCTCTGTTAGGTCTACTAGTGAATTAATCACGTTTCCTAAGGCTGATAGAGACTTATTAATCATCCCTGCCTCTTTAAGCCTTTCCCCAGCTGCGTCAGTAGCTCTCTGTCTTTCCGAGCCAGCCAGGTCAATCAGATGAAATTTACTTGATTTTATGTTAAATATACCATTTTCTGCACACCTGCTTTCAATACTAAGTGTAAAAACTGAGTGGGATCTAGAAGACTCCTTATTCATAGAAGTTGACCCAACATGCCTATTTCTTGCGCCTAGTTATATATACTAATAAGTCTCATCAATGTTTCAAACTGTCTCTTCAATAATTCCGTCTACATACACTCCATTTTTCATGTCCTCTCTTATTTAAAGGTTAGTAGACCCAGGGCATAGCAAATCTATAACCTGTTCTTGATAAATCTCCAAATACGAGCACTTTACTAGGAATTCAAAGGTATCATTTGAGTCTTTGAGAATTTGTATTTAGTCAAATATAAACTCAAAGCAGCGTGGCAAAAGCCCTCTATGTTAATTCAAATCAGTAAGTTGTGATATCTCATCTAACCCTGTACCTTGAATTGTGAATGTTTTACCTGCTCCAGTTTGCCCATAAGCAAAAATAGTGGCATTGTATCCAGAAATGCAGTAATTTGCTATAGGTTTTCCTACTTATTCGAACATTTGTTGTTATGAAATGTTTTCATCTGCTACAAAATCATAGTAAAATTATTTTGGCTCCGGCCTCATATCAATGCTTATTTGGTTGTTGTGGGATGATATACAGCGGCGTGTTTGGCCCTAGTTTTGTTCTTTATCGTTAAGTGGGCGGATTCTCACCACCACTTTAACATTGTCTTTGGTTTCACTCATTTTAAAAATTTAAATTTTTAGAAAAATAGGAAAGCCTGTTTATTTAAAAATGGTTGTATCGAATATAGGTTTAAATTGCTGTATAAAGATTGTAAGTTTTAAGGTAATAAAAGTAATTGTAAATACTTTATCTGTGCATTGCTTGTTATGATTATGTGGTATATGAGTAATTAGGGTCTCATGCTGTTTGAAAAGGCTTGTTAAAACTCATAGCAGACGAATTATAATAAGAGTACTAAGGTTATATAATAGTCTTAATTCTTATGAAAAGTTAGCGAGTAACGGTGCATGTCCTAGTCTTATGCACAATATCAGGCTTAGGGGCGTAAAAGGGAACACTATGTAAGGTTAAACACCTAAAAGCCATATATTTCAAGGCTTTCCTAAGAAGCTCGGATACAAGTTTAAGTCTAAACCCGGTTCTTTGTACAATAAAATAGTCAATATTCTACGACTACGGAATATTATTTTCATTAAGCCCACAGGGTTACCTGAAACTCTCCATATGCTGATTAAACTACTAGCATGCTTTTCCTGTAGTGGAATCAAAGTGTTGTATATTGTTTTCCACGTCTGCAGCTCTTCTTCCGTATAATTGACTCTAGATGTTTCTTAGTCACTTGTTTTATACTGAGACGCAAGCTAAGCTTTATACTAAGCATAGTTGAATCCAGGATTACCACTTTCTAATTGAGCACCACTGTCAAGCGTAAGTTAATCCGATCAATTTAGATCTGAGATTTGAAGCCAAGGCACCTAAATACTATCAGCAAAGTAGCATCAGGCTTATTTAGTTGCTAGCATAAAGAGCTGAGTCAACTGACCTAGGATTATCCAAAATTACTACAAAGATAAAGTCTTTAGAACAGCCTTAGAGATTAGCTGGACGACTGTCTATATAGGTTAGATTAAAATTATGGTTGTTAAAGCTTTTTGTAGGAGGTAAGAACTATTTTTTTTAAATGTAAACATTAAGTTACTAGATTGTCGATGGGGGCTGCTAAATTGTTTGATTAAATGTCTAAGTATATTTTATACTAATTATGTGAATTTAAAATTTGGTATTGGAAAGTGAAAAGGATAGATACGGAACATATGTATAAATAATAGGACTAAGCTAAACGCCTAATGTTCAAATTAGCTATCTAATACATTATTTAAATATGCCTAATCAAAATATTATAGATTCAGTCGAATCTCTTATGAATAATATAAGCATTGTATTAATAGATATATTTCATAATATAATTACCAATCTACATGTACGTTAGTAAATTATGTGAGTATGGGTATAATAAGTGCATTGGAAATATGATAATATGTAAAAGATCAGAACTGAAAATGCACTGAGATAAAATATATTTAGACAATAAGTTTGTAAATTAGATAATATACTGAAATTAATTTTGCAATATATCATTGTTTTAATGATAAATTACAATGAAGGCAAAATTTTGTCTAAAAAGAAAAGATGATCAGTTCCAGTAATTATGAATATAGTATATCCATCATATATGCATTAATGAGTCCCTTTTAATTAATTATATTCTAAAAAATTTAGATTTTATGGAATAATTACATATTAAATTCCTTTTGTATAGTATGACGAGAAGATTTAATCTATTACAATCAAATATATTAGGAATAATTGTTAGGCAATTTATAGTTATAAGCATACTAAATAAATGCTGGATAATTGAATAGGTAAATAAACAATAAAGTAAAGTAATTAACAGTTTATATTTAATTATTACTTATTAAATTATTAATGAAAGCTTTATTCACATCTATTAATACATTTTTAACTAATAAGTGTTATATCTCCCTTTAAGTCCTATAGATTTTGAGTATTTATTAATTTAAAACAATTTTAGTATGTTTTGAATATTTCCCCTGTGTTTTATAAGCTATACTTCTAGCAATAACCTTCACTTTGTATTCATATGTCAATATTTAAAAGTATGTCAAGATAAATAAAAAGACTTATAGATCTACGAAGTGATACGATAACTACTCCAACTGAAGGAATGTATAAAGCAATGATGACTGCAAAGCTAGGAGATGATGGATTTGATGATGAACCAACAACTAAACTAATGCAATCTAAAGTATCAGATTTGTTTTAAAAGGAGGCAGCATTATTTGTTCCATCAGGAACCATGGGAAACTTGATTTCAATGCTAACTTTATGTTAAAGAGGATAAAAGGCTATTTTAGGAGATAAATCCCACCTATATATGACAGAACAAGGAGGTATTGCATCTATAGCTGGGATTTTCCCTCACTCTGTACCTAATTTACCAGATGGGAGATTAGATTTGAGTTTAATTAAAAAGGCTATTTTGCCTACTACGGATTACTTTAGTGAAGCTAAAGTTATTTGTTTAGAAAATACACATAATACATGTGGAGGGAAAGTGATAGGATTAGATCATATGAAAGAATTAAGATAAGTATGCGATGAGAACTAGCTAAAATTGCATTTAGATGGATCCAGGATATTTAATGCTTGATATTATTAGAGTTTATAGAACCCTTAAGTATAACTACATGAATTGGTTAAAGATGCTGATACTTTGAATGTCTGCTTTTCTAAAGGAATGGGATGTCCAGTTGGATCAGTTATTTTAGGAAGTCAGGATTTTATTAGAAGAGCTAAGAGGTGGAGAAGAGCTTTAGGAGGGTCTATGAGGCAATCTGGAGTGCTAACAAGTGCTATTATATACTCTCTTGATAGATATTAAGAAATAGTTTAATCAGACTATGAAAAAGCTTAATTTTTATACAAGGGTTTAAAGGAGTTAGGATACAATCTAGAATAACCTCAAAGCAATATCATTAATATTTGATTATAAAAGAATTAAGATGTTAACAAATTCAATTAGGGATTAAGAGAGCATAACGTTTTAGCAATGGCTAGAATGAACCGCTATATAAGATTACTTACGCATCAATGTATAGAGTATGATGAACTCAAGCTAGCCTTAGATGCATTTGAAAAGCTTAGATAAGGTTAAATTTTATTTATATTTTGTTGTGCTTTGATTTCAATCATTTTTTGTATAGAATAAGTAAAGAAATAACTAAATAATTAATCTGTAATATCATTAAGTAAGTTTTTGATCTCTTGCAATTTCTCATTTGAATAGTTTAAATTGAAAATAACACCTCTTGCCTCTTATATTTACCCAATTACCAAATAACACTTTGCTGCTTACTCTGGTTTTCCCTTTTTTAACAAAATGTTAGCTATTTAAGGAAAAGCAGCACTTTCTTACTAATGCAACTTTGCTAATAAAATTGCTTCTATGATAAAGTTATTCTGAATATATAATTCTATTGATTGTTAAACCATGCAACACGATAGGAGATAAGCTACAGCTTTATGCAAATCTCTTTTTAACCTATAATACTCACTTTTCTCATTACAAACATTTATCCAGTTTTCACCATTAACTAAAAAACCAAATTAATCCCACTATTCATTAATTTCTATATCTGGAAGTTTAGGTAAAAGCAAGTTCCTGGTTGATAATCAAACATTCAAGCAAGGATGTGGATTTTATGATTACTTTTGTTCAATTATCTAACAAGTTTCATCTTAGTTTATCTGAAACACATTATTATTACCTCTAACATCCAATAGCATATCTTTTAAAGCTTATAAAGCATCATTTCTATTTTAATTAAAGATTTATTAATCAAGTTCTCCAAATAGCTTTTTACTTTATTACAGTCTAATTTAAGTTTTTGGCAGTTTTGGAGGAGTTTATCATGTACTGTCGACTTTCAAACTCCAAAATTTCACGATTTAGTCATCTCCTCCACTAACAAATGAATCCTATGAAATTAGTATAACTGATCTTACTGCTCCTATATGCTTTCGATAATTTGTCAGTGGGTCCTTTGTTAAAAATGATCAAATTTGTATTGAGTAATCTAAGCTTGAAGTTATAATTATCTCATTATTGAGTGTTACTGATAATATAGGCCTACAATGTCCTTTTAAGTAGGTAGGATTATCTAATTGTCCTAATTATAATAAAGAGCAAGTGCAGTCATCAGATCCTATTGCTAGAAACTATTCAAAATAGTTAATTTAATTGATTTTTCCTTAGTGCAGTGTTAAAGCATTAAGTCTCTCATTATTGTTATTATAAACTAGTAAATTTCCTTCTTCAGTTCCTAAATACAATAATTCGTATATAACTATAGCTGCTGTTATATTGAAATCTAGTTGTAAAATCAGATTGTACCTTTAGGCGAAAAAACTAATTTAATACAACTTTCCTTAATTAGAAATGAGTTAGTAATTTTTATCCTTTTTGTATATATAAATAATTTATGAGCCAGGATTTAATTATTAGAGTAAGTTTTTATCCATTACTAAAAGCTGTTCTTCATTTTAATCAAATACTCTTAATCTTTCTTTAGACTCACAAAAGATCCGATTTTAAACCAGGAAGATATTAGTAAACTTCTCTTTTAGCCTTCGAGTCATGTTACTCATTCCCAAGTCTTCTTCTATTCTTTTAACAGATCCATCACATAAGAAAATTTATTCATTGTTATAGTGTAATACGTTAATAGATCCCTCTATTGTACTGATAATTCATTGTGGCTCTGTATACACAAATTGTTTAGCATTAGCTCTACTCTCTTTTAGTTTATCTAAATAAAACTATATATTTCATTTAATTATCAATCTATCAAATCCAAAGGTATAGATATTGTCTTAAAACACAAATATACCGTTAACTATAGCATCATGTTCGTTATTAATAACAGTTTGTATTATAAAACTATCAAGGTTTATGATGATTAACTCTCCTTATTCTTTGGATAATATTCCATTACTAGCATCAATAAACTTTACCTGTATGCTAGATTTTTAGTTTTTAGTACTTATTTTGTAACTGTTTTTAATTTGACCTGTAACAACGTAATACAGCATTCCTTATTCATTTACTATTAGCATTTACTCATCTTATTGCATAAAGTCACAGCATTTTATTCTTCCTAATTCTAATTTAATCAAGGAATTTTTATAATATATATCTCCATTTAAACTAATAGCAAATAACTATGACTAATTTTCGAACATAGCAATTACCTCACATTCAAACTTCTGTATTAATTATACTTATTCATCTAGCATAAAAATACTACCATCCTTATAACCCCCATACAATTATCCTTAGATTCATTTAATAATAATTCCTTGTTATAGTGTTCCTTTAAAGTCAATAAACCCATTGTTTTATTAATTGAATTAGTAGACGTAGCCATCTTGTGAGCCTATAGAAACAATATTGTCATTAAAGTCAATACAAACAGGCTACCATTGCTTTATGTTAGTAGGACTTATGCAAGATAATCCAATTCCAGTCGTACTATTAATTACCATGACTTGACGCTTTGCACAGTAATATAAATATGAGTCCTTTTGGTTAACAAATCGTGAGTTGTTGTTAACTCATATAGGGGAATCTGGTATAATTTTATAGGGATTCATTAAATATGTTGTTAATAATTTAATAGTAAAGAAGATATTAATAACTAAATCCTTTTAGTAGATTATTTCAAACAACTACGAGAATTTCACGTATTTTCTGTTAATAAAATCACATTTTAATACAAAATATTATTTAGGCAAAAAATTACTGTTAATCATTCAAAATAAGCTCTTCTTCTCCTTGCATTACTAAATTACCAGAACAGAACTGTCTTAAGGCTATTCTAACACTTGGAGTTAATCCATATACTAAGGCGTTGAAAAACCCAGAAATAGATGCAAATGACCATGCTAAAATAATCAATACAAATAAAGGATCATCAGGATTAAAGAAATCGTATATTCTATTTACTGTTGCAAATGTATAATCTATAATCAATAATAAAGGATAAAGCTTAAGTCTTCTCACTAATTTTTAAGCTGATACAATATCTTCCGTATCATCACTCACATACTCATAAATTACCCTTATAATTGTTAAATATATGATTATATTAAATATAATAGTCATTCATAAGGGAACATAAAATGTAGCCATTCTTCAAAATAGCACCATTCCTCTATTATTTCCTTAAATCCAGCATAATCCTCCTGCCTCTCCATAACTATCTGTACTTCAGGGCAACAGAGAAACAACTCCAGGTATTAAATATCCAAAAAATAACATTTTAAACTCATACTTCTCAACATCCTATACTTGTTTTACTACAGAAAAATACAAAGCCAATGCAATGTTTAAAGTCCAAAGCACAGAACTTAGGCCGAATCATGTTAGATACATAGCTTAAAATCTACATATAGAATCTCTTGAATTAGATTTAATTAAAAACCCAGCTGAAAATAAAATATCTGTGAGTGACAAATAAAAAATCAGCTTAAAGCTAAATCCTCGCAGCTCTTTAAACCTTAAATAAACAGCAATTATAAAAGAAGAACTTAAGATACTGATAGAGGATGTTATGCAAGTCACGAGTCAAACTTAATTTTACTATTCCTCAGTTAACCCCATTTATTTCACTCTTTTTCTATGTGAAGAGATGTTAAAATTTAAAAATGGACAATTTAACAGTCGATCTTTCAAAATATACAAAAGAAATTTGCTTTATAACTAGAGGAAATTATAATCTTAAACATACTAAGCTTAAAGATAAGACAATCTTATAAACAGAAAAAGTACTTCCAAGCTACAAATTAACAAAAGCATTGCTTTCTAGAGTCAAGGCAAATCTTTCTAAGGTGACATCAGGTTATTTATCTGGTGTAAAAGCTTCAGATTGCACTAATAATTATTCATTATAGCACTTAACTACCATTTAAGGCCTAGGAGACTTGTAGATACCTTGTAGAATAGTCAATTAGAATTATACAGAGGGTGAGAACCTTTTTAAGTCAATGTTATCCCAAATGCTGGTAAATTTTGACTAGAATAACGAGAAGGATGAAGATCTAATAAATCTATGTCCTTAATTTTTCAAAATACTGAATACTGGTAAGGAATTAGTATTTGAGCATAGTATTTTATACCCGACTATTAATTTATAATTATAGCAAATAGAGCCTTTAAAGCTTATAGAAAGCCCTCTAACTTCGATACTTTTAGGCAACGATATATATAAATCGTATAAATCTGGGTATTTAACGTTAGATAATCAAGGAAGAGTTTTAACATTATTAAAAAGGGATCCATTAAGCTATAGATATCCTATAGTAGGAATCTGGATTAGAGGAGATGACTTATCTAGTAGAACTATCACTACTTAAGTATACGGTTCACTGCTTTAATTCGTAGAATTCAGATAAATAAAAAAGATATCAATTTCTCCAAATACTAAAAAGTTTTTAGTAGTTTAATTCAATTAAGCTCCTAAGTTTTATATAGGGAATTTACTAGGCGAAAATAGCTGAAAAATTATACGAACTGATTAATAAGTAGTAAAACACATAAAATAAGATTTTGAGATAAACGTGCAAATCAACCCCCCTGTATAAGAAACAATAAGTACAAATTGTAGCTTTTAAACTAATAGAAGCCTCAGCCCTTTTGAGTTAATAAAGCGACATAGAATATCTGAAAGTCCAATAATGACAAAGCGTAAAAACTATTCCTAGCAAACATGCAAATCAATGATTCTTAAAAAGAGCCAATAGAAGTCTATTAACTCCTAATACCGGAAAACAAGCGTTATAGAATCCTAAAGCTCACTGATTGAGTAATTGAAAGCCCAAATAGAAGAATTACAGCAAAAACTAGTTACATAAAAATGTATTTAATACTTTATACTGGCTGAGCTCATGGTTGAAAATACTTTTTCCTCACTTTCCCTTTCTGCATATGTGAAATTTTGAAACATATTATTAAACTTTTCAATTTCAGTAGTAGTGATTACCTACTAATCATCAAAATTAGGTTTAACCTTAATATTTATATCAATTGTCTATATTTCCAAAGGAGAAGTCATTTACTTATTATACACTTAATCTCACATAAATCCTTAAAATCATGAATGCCCTTTTATCTCATGAATGCCTCTAAACCCAAGCCTATTCTTCTCTTTACGTTATATTAATCTATTGATAAAATCAATTCCTTGTAACGATCAACCCTAGCATTGGTATCGCTACAAGCTTACCTGCTTAACTAAAATAGCCTCTCTTACCTGCCTCCTATCCCTTCCTTAATACGGCCTTTTACCTTGAGTGATTTCATATAAAATAACTCCTAATGCAAAAAAATCTACAGATTCTCCATGATTTTACCTAAACATCACCTCAGGTGCCATATATCCAGGAGTTCCTGAAGTATCGCGGAAGTTTTCAGGCCGTAGAAATCTCGCTACTCCAAAATCAGTTAGATATAAGTACCCGTCTTAATCAAAAACTAGGTTTTCTGGTTTTATATCCCTGTGGATGATTCCTGAGCTATGTATGTACTCAAGGCCTAAGATAATACATGCGCTTATAAACTTAGCTTGATTTTCGTTTTTTACAGTTTTTCTGTTTATGTGATATCTTAAGTCACCTTTAGATTTGTAGTCTAGGGCTAGGTAGAGTGTTTGCCTATCTTAAAAGGCATTACGCATATTTACTATTAAGGGATGGCTGATTTTTTCAAGGATCTGTCTTTCATTCATTACTAGGTGTATGCTATTTTTCCGTATTACTCGGGATTTCTGTATTTCCTTCATTGCATAATATATTTTGTTTGATTTTCTTTTAACTAATCATACTCTACCAAATCCACCTCTTCCAATTATATTAATGAACTTAAAGGATGAGCTTGATACTGAGTTTACGTGAACCACTTAGTTTTCTTTGTTATTGCAATTCCCCATTTTAAGATTAGCTCAATAGTTTATATATGTGAAAGAGGAAATCTAGTGCATGTTAACCTATAATGGGCCAGTATAAGGAAAATAAGATGATATATTGATTAAATACAGTGATTATTAACATGCTAAACTTGATTTCTTACTTGTAAACTTAATCTTTTTTCTTCTTATTGAATTACAGCTTTAAGGCCGAGTATACTTAGCATCAAATAGCGCTGTAATTTCTTCTACATTATATGCTCCAGGGCCAGGCGATATATCAACTGCTTTCTAATTAAATCTTTTCTCTTTACCTATCATAATACTAGGCTATCTTTTGTAATTAGAGGAAGCCAAATTGCATACTAAAGGAATCTACAAACTTCTGCTACTTCTAGATCGTCTATCTTTCTAGGGAGTAATTGAGCTTTAATTAACAGCTTTTATTGGGGAAACTCCTATCTTTCCTTACCTGTAACATTCAACTTTGGTATATTGCCCTGGTCCTGGGGAATTTTCGTTATTCTTAGAAATCCTATTTGACTTTGGGAAAGAAAGCATTCTACCTTTAGTTTGTAATTAATAACAGTAACTTGCTGGTCCGGGATTACTTTAAATATCAAAAATCTCTGCTCGCTTCGTTTTGCCAATGGTAAAGGCTGGGCCTCTTTTAACCCTCATTTTTAATTTACACCGTTAAATAAACTAAATCCATTTCCAAATAAGAAACACTGCAAATATCCCTATTAACACTAGAAGGAATATAATACAGTAGAAACTTCGCATACTTTTTTAATGATTTTCAGCTTGTGTTAACTCCTAGTTTCCTTTATGAACTTGTTGAGCACTTAATTACACATTGTAATCTATTCTATCTAATATTGTACCTTGATGCATAACTAAAGAGGATAATTTTTTAAAGATATCAGCCAATTCTTGTATATTGTCAACTAATTCATCAATGCCTTTATCCCTATGTTGAAACTAAGAATCTTCTAATTAGTCTTATTGCATACTTGTGTCTTGATAAACTAAGAAATTATCCCCTTCTTGTAATCTTATCTTTTATATATAATTTGACTATGATTTCTAGAAATTTTAAGTAATATTCTATAATTATATAGCAAAACTAGTCTATATATTTTTCCTAACTTTCTCATCGATTTCAGATCCCTTACAACTCAGTATATCCTTTATAAATTCTTCACATTCCTTTATATAACTGGTAATTTCCCCAGATAATTCCTAAATTCTTCTATCTAACTGAGAACTATCCCCAAATACTTACTGTACTCTTTTCTTTTGTACTTCCTATAATAGATTAACTAAATATATATTACATTTTTAACTCAGTTCACTAAAATTCTCAATAGCACAATCATATTAGTCTACCCATTCAGGCGGCAACTACATTTCAATTTTTCCCTAACAAACTTGCCCATTACTGTCTAAAAGTTTAATACTTCCTCCTTCCTTTCCATCCTACACAGATATACTAGTCTACTTATTACTTTGCCGAAACTTTACAAATAGAGCAGTTTTGTCCCTTCTAAATCCTTTCATCTTACTAAAATGGACGAAGATCTTGTATTGGAGATCTAGGCTCTATTATTAACTAGCTTTACATGCACTAATAATGAAGAGTTATAGAGAGTAACAGCTAAGATTAACGAATTAAGTAATGATATTGAACCTTTTTTTAAAAGTTTAGTGTAAATTATTACATCAACTCAACCTGAAACGACGATTTAGGTTAAGAACAGTGCTGCTACTCAACTACGGAATTTTATAAGAAACAAAACTGGGTAAAATGTGATTTAAGGTAAACTAAGAGGAGTATTTGGGTAAGAGATCATCAAGCTCTTATCGGAAAATTCATTAGACGATAGAGTTAGGGGGCAAATTGGATATAGTCTATTTCCTCTGTTAGCTTAGGATTCTGAGGATCCTTAAAGCGATATTGCTACTTAGATATCACCTGTTATTCTATAGTCATTATTAGGAAATGACTCCTCAGTAGATGCTGGACTTCGGGCTATTAAAGGAATGTACTCAGGTATGGTGGCTTCTAAATTTAACAATTACTTTTTTAGCTCAATTGCTCGAAATTTGTGCGAACTTGGGAATAATTACAGATAGAGCTTAATAGATGCAATTTAATAAAACAATGTAGAGAGAGCTAACTTATGCGCTTCGATTCTAACAATTTGGGGCAGTGCTATCAATACAGTAATTCAGTACTTCTTTGTGACTGATAACAGTGTGATTGTAGAACTTATACATAATTATGACTTTGGATGAATTTTATAACAAACTATCCTACTGCTGGTTCCTGATCCCAATTTCTAGCAACCTTTTATATTCAGTGTAGCTGTTTCAGAGTTTGCCCAAAAGTTCAACTAGTTCAAGCTCTAAATGATGTACAACATCAACATCCTAATGAATTTCTATGTCGATTATCTAAGAGACAGTAGCACAATAGACATCCAGCTTGATTTTGCCTCCTCGTATATTCTTTAAAATTGCTACTAGATATTAGAGTAAATAAAACAAGGATTAACTGAATTTTTAAAGCTTTAAAATTTCCAACAACTACTAGAAATCGATTACATCAACGAACTTATACTAGAGCTTCTACTTTTCATTGATAAAATAGTGTAATGCCCAGATTATTCCAGACTTATTCACGATTGCTACTAAAATATACTAGTTGAGATATGCATAGTATTCCTAGCAACTAATCAAGACGATTTTGATACCTTTTAAGACCACCCGGATGAGTTTGTAAATCTAGCTAATGAACTGTGCGAGGGAAATGATTGCGAGTCTTATAGATCATGTGCAGCTTCATTAATACATACGATTAGTAGTCTAATAGAACCTTCCTTAAAGTTTTTACTATAGTTTACAATAGACTTAATATCAAGTAGTTTACAAGGAGCTGATTAAACTAGATTTGTTTATTTGAACATCTTCTAAGGATCATTCGTTGTAAGCTTATAATAGGAAAGGAGGGTGGATTTAGGGCTGCTTTTACTGAATTTAATGGCTATTAGTATTAGTGATAGAGTAGATTTGTTAAAAGACCTTGTAGGATATATGAGCTCAAGGATTTATGAGATTGATGCTATTTAGGATGCAATGGTGTAATGCAGATTGTGCCAGTTTATTTAATTGTATATGTCAAAATGTATTATTAATGATAAATTGATGAATAAGTTATTTGAAGTTCTGATGAAATACTTATACAACCCTAATTCTCCTAAAGCTATATAAGTTTAAGTATCAGATGCATTTTAATCTATTATAGTTGACACTGATTTTATGTAAATAGCAGATGACTTTATTAGTGAAAATATAGCAAAATTCATAGAAATAATTCCGTAGTAAACAGCCCATAGTTATTTTCAGGCACTTGAAGAAATTGCATTACAAAGTCCAGAGTCACTTATACAAAACATTGGTTAACTTATAAGAAATCTTATTAATAAAATCAACTATCTAACAGTGAATCAAGTATCCCAGGATAAAATAATAATTGATAGATGCTGGAATATCATATTATCTATTGCTTCTTCAGAGGAATTTCCTGTAGACTAGCTTCTCTCCTTTGAAACAGAACTTCTACCACTTATATAGCAAATTGAAAATCCTTAAAACCCAGATATTCATGACTAGATTATTAGATTTGAAAACATAGTATGTTAACGTCTAGAAACAGTTACTTCAACATGCTGGATGCTAATTACCTTTTTAAAGAATATTTTAGCAAAGAATAAAAATGCATTGCTTAATATAGGAAAACTCATCAATATTTATATTGTATACGGTACATAAGTTTTAATAGAGTAACCAGTGTATTTATAATATGTAATTGAGATATTAAATGAAAGTTTAAGAGTATAGGAAGAATAATCAATAAATGCAGCATGGAGTACGTAAGGAGCTTTACTATATCAAACTTTATTCTTTGTCTTATAAAGATAAACAGTCTTAGATCAGTAATTCCCTGTGATTATGAATATTTTAATGCAAAGAGTGCAACAGTGCAAGATGAAGGTAATTTAAGCTAGAATATACGGAGCTGTATTAATGGGAGCTGTTTACAATCCTTCCCTATGACTATAGACTATATAAACTGGCTACCTTAATGAAAACTTATGGTATTTAAGTGATATTTTAAGAATAATTATGCAGTAAAAGTCTATTTTCTAGAGTGATTATGATAAAAAGATTGCAGTAATTAGCATTATGGAGCTTTTTGGGATGGATTAATTGCCTAGCCTGCTTTCGTAGTAATTAATAAATGTTTTTGCAAGTCTGATAGATATTCTTATAAACATCAAGGAAGACGGCAAATCAGTTATAGAATAAGTTCAAAATCCAGATATACAAGGACTATCAATTCAAGGTACAAAAATTATGATGAGAACCAAGCCATCTAGAGGGTAATTAAAGTACCAATGTTATTAAGATATCAAAAACTTAATTTCACCTATAAAACAAATCGATGAATTTGACTATTTCAGACAAAAGCTAAGACAAATATCTTAAATCAGTCAACAAGCTATTCAGTATTTATCATCCAACTTGAGTCCAATATACTAAGAAAAATTGAAAGAACTAATTATGAAGAAAAGAATCAAATTAGGGAACTTTTAAGGGGATAATACATCAGCACGGAAAATAGTCAAAATTAAAAGAAGGAATATTTAGTATTAAATGGTTAATTGGTATTAAAGAAATTATCTGTTGTTATAATAAAAATGTAAAGTGGCGGGAAAGGTCTACTTATAATGCCTAATGCATTAGCTAACCATGAAGTATATAGATTAACGTTAAGGAATGGAAAGTAAAAGAGCTGTATTGTTTCTAACAATAAACTGTATATCCTCTCTAAAATGAACTACCCTGGGTCTATTTTTATGAGTAATTAATTAATACAGTCATGCTAAATAATTTTTCCAATACCTATAAATCCAATGATACTAATACTATCTAGTTTAGATGATAGGTTTAAGTGTATTGATGATATATAAGTATCTAATTAATTCATTAAGGATATTCTACCCGTTTATATGGATTAAGCATGTGAAAAGACAACATATGAGGATAACACTTACTATAAATTTTCCTAATAAAGCAAGTAAGTTTGAATCATTTAGCATGTAGATAAGCTTAAAGAATTATGCTAAAATTACCTAAAGAGTGCTTAAGGGTTAAATGACTTTTTACTGTCTAAATTAGCAATAGAAATACTTTATGATTACCTAGAGGACGATTTATTAAACATTTTATTAGAACATTACAATATAACACAGGATTAGTTATTCTCTGTCCAATTATAGCAATCTGAGACTCAACAACCATACATAAAGCGTTATAACTCAAAACCAATTAAACCATAAAAGAAAGCAATAGATCCAAATTAACGAACACTAACAAGTATGTTTAAAAGAATTAGTAAGTAATAACACTAAGTCGGCTTTCCTATTCTATTAATTTGTGAGTTTATTTCTTCCATACTCTACATAATTTTACCTATATCTCCTTTTGGAAGTTATTATCTACGGGGAGGTGGCACTTTCTCAAAAATAATGTCTTTATTAGAGCAGATTGACTTTATTCTAGATTTCACTCTATCATTTACTTTATACCCACTTAATCCTAGTATAACTGTTGCTGTATCTAGATCCTCTTAAATTGACTTTAATTCTTCCTCCGCATGCATCTTATTATACCTTTTATCATCAATTTCTAAATCTAGGTCTCTTACCTATTATTCTAGTTGTAAAACATGTTTACTTTACTATTTTCACTTTTCTTAATACATTTAGGTCTCCTGACTATAAAAATCAAGATTTTATTATAAATATTCAACTTCTCTTTGCTTATCTTGTATTTGGAAATCTAGCTCTTTAATTGTTTTTCTTTTTTCTTTTTCTTTTTCTTGTATTTAAACATTTAATTCTTCTATCTGATTATATAGTTTTTCTTAGGTATCATACCACTCACATTCCTTGTTGCAATACATGTAATATTTATCTTCATTCTCCTTTATCATTTTTTCTAGCTTTTCTACATAATTCTACCGTTCTTATATTTCAAAATTCAACTCTTCAAGCTCAGATCTTTTGAATTATGTCTCCATATCTGTCTATTCTAACTATTCTCGTTATTGCATTAAATTCTCTTGATTTTCTTAGCATTCTTTGTATATTTCTTCCATTTCTTATAGTTTTCTATCATAACAATTCTTGGTATTTTCTAATTTTTGAGCTAAATCATTTAATTCTAGATCTTTCTCCCTAATTTATTTATTTATTTAGCTGTGATTTTATTAAAGGGAGTACTATTCTTCTGATAATCTTTTCGTGCTATGAATAAATTAATTGTTTTGTTATATTTTGTCATTTAGTATGTTTTGTTAGAATTGAATATGTTATTCAATTTAGTTTTACTTTATTTAGAGTTCTTAACACTAGTTAGATAGGTGTGATTCTTGTTAAGTTAGTTTTTGAAGCTTTTCATTGTATGTATCAAGCTTCTAGCCATAATCTTGTATTTGTTTGTTTTAATCGCTTAAAATTTTCTATTAGTTTTGAATTTACTGTTAAAGTTGCTAAATTTCCTTTTAAAGGTGTTCAATTTGTAATTCTTTTTATGTAGATTATGTAGATAGCTTATTTAGCTATTAGTTTAAATATTTAATGTCCTTTTTTCTTTATGTTGTTATAGATTCTAGATTAGATTATTCATCTTGTAGCTTTGATATCTATAACTCAATTTCTTTTTAATCCTTTTTCAATTATGTAACCAATTTCCTTTAATCAAATTCTTGTTTTTCCAAGATTACTCCTTAAGCTTATGACTTTTTAAATCTTTGTTCTATCTAATCATATTCAATAGTCAATTCATCATAATTTTTGAGTGTGCTGCTATACTAACTCTTTAAATTTTCCAAGTATTGCTCTTTTTCATTTATTTCATTATCATAATCCTTTATTTCTTCTTATAAAATGCTAGCTTATGATTATAACTTCTTACACTATTGCTATAGTACTTCCCTTTATTCGATAATTTAATTATTCTTCATATATTTTTACAAATCACTTTTATTTTATCTTATTTCTTACTTTTTATCTGCCAACTTTTACCATTCTTAATTTAGCTTTTTTGTGTTTTCACTATACATTTTTACAAATTCCTGTTTATTCTACTCGAATTTTATAAAGTTTCTTAATTGCTTTTCTAGTTGATCATTTTCAATGCTTCCTAGATTCTCATTTATTACATTATAAATTATATCGAATCTATCAAAATTATCATATTATTGAGATATTTGTTATATAAGCCCATTTAGTTTTTGCCTTTTCTCGTACATTTCATCAACTTCTTTCTTAAGCAAATCATGCATACTCTATTGCTCTTTTTAACTAGAGTGAATTTCTAGTAAGATTTAGTTATTGTCTTTTATTTATTAAATGGTTTAATCTAATTCAAATCTCTTCAAATCACATTATTGTTTAAGTATTTGAAACTCGTCTAAATTTTAAGCTTATAGTTCATTTGGTTTAATTCTAGTATAATTTAAATTCTGAGTAATCAGTCTACTATCATAATTCTGTTTAGTACTATTGTAAACTACTTTCATTAACTTAGTTAAATCATTTATATTACTTAGATTAATCTCCTCCTGAAATGATCCTTTATAATATTGATACAATTTTAGAATAAGATAGCCTAACTTCTAGACTTCATCGTCTTAATCAGTTTGTATGCTTTAATCAACCATTAATTAACTAGTGCTTCTCCTTAGCATTTTTTCAAATTTGTCTTGTGAGTCTGACGTTAATTAGCCGTGAGTTTGTAAGTCATCTTAATATATATCTATCCAGTCTAGATTTAACCTATCTAGTTCCATTAAATGCTGATTTAATTTTTGAATTAAGATTTAAGTAAGCTTATCCACATCTAATCATTATTAAGTAATCTCTGAATTTTGTTATTAATAATCACTAAGTTTTTCTTAAATATAAGTAGATCTGCTGTCTTACAGTCCCTTTTATTATTCGATCATATCTTCGATATTTAGTAAATTTGTAAAAATTATCTATGAGAACTCCTGTATAATATTAGATGATTCATGGATATCTTGAAATTTACTAAGTCGTAATTGTGATTTGTTTAATGCTTATTGTACTATTCTGCTATAAAATTCTCTTGGTATTTCCTGCGGTACTTTTAAATTTGACATTTAATTATATGCTGCTATTACTAATCTATACTACTGTTGTAGCAGTTTAATAAGTTCCTGAAACTATGAGTGATGAGGAAAGGTAAGCTTTTTTACAAGAATTGGTTAAATATACTTAAAAGCTAGAATTAATCTATGATTAAAAGTTTGGATATGGACTGAAGGTTATTGATTCAATTAAGGTTTCTGATATAGTAATATAAATTACTCCTGATATGGCAATTACAGGCTTAGAGCCCTATCCATTATTAGAAACTGCCTAAAAGTATTTCAGCGTAAAAGAAATGCTTATTATAAGAATTTTGTACGAAAAATTTGTGAATGGTGATAAAAGTTTTGTTAATCGGTATATACATTCACTCCCAGTAGATAATCTAAACATGGTAATCTTTTGGAGTGATGAGTAAATTGATTACCTTGATCAGCTAAATTTCCAAAATTTAATAAAGGAAAATATACAAGCAGATGTATCATCTTTCACTATTAAGTTGAAAAAGCACTTCAAAGACCTTCCTTAAGCATTTTACAAAATTGAATCAATCAAGTGAGCTTTTGCAATGCTGTAAAGTCGTACTTATAATTTAAACTCAGATGCACTGCCAGAGGTGTTTAGTATTGATGAAAAAATTGTTTTAAGTAAAGGCTAAGGTGATTTTTATATTTTGATGCCTCTTATTGATCTTTGTAATCATAAAATTGTACCAAAAAAGTACAGAGGAGTTTGGAATATTGGATTTATATAGAAACCAAGTCCTGATCCAAAATTGATGATGAAATCTGATAGAATCTTTTAGCCAGGTGAGTAATTCTATATTGATTATAACAGTAAAGATAATCTGAACCTTTTAGTAAATTATGGATTTCTTTAGATCGATAATCCTGATGATAAGGTAGAAATTTTAACCACATTCGAGCCTTGCTTGGGAATAGTTGTAAATGAGTTTTGCAGGTTTTTTATCAATCGAAAGGAAGTAAATTAATAATTATTACAGTAATTTAGATAGTATGTTGTCAAGTCAGAGGTATAGCAAATATCTAGTTGAACTTTCTGAAGTTACTTTAATCATCCTGTATTGCCTGAAACAAAAGAAACTTTGGTACAATCTCTCTTGTATTATAAAAGCTTCATAAAAGGGTATGATTCCAGAGGACTAGATCTACGTGCATAAAGAAAACAATTAAACCCTAAAGCAGATTATATAACCTATATATCATAGATTTATAATTTAGAATCAAGAAAAACCCTTTATTTTCACTTTCAACTAACTGACCGTATTTTACTTAAGTCATTATTAAAGCTTCTTTTAGACTAGTAATAGAATTGATGTTGGTTTACTTTTACAGCCTGTAATAAATAACTTTTAATTCACTTTATATAATTTCTTAATTTATTTGAGTAATTTAGCAAATTAATACCAATATAATAAACAAAACTAGTTCATTCATATATTTTGAAAGAATATATGAATAGTAAGTGCAGGTTTATAACATAAATTTATTATCTATATTTTCATTAATCTTACAACCCTATAATTCTATTTAATCCCTAATATTTCAACTAAAACAATATCTCATATTTATTACATGAAAGGCCCAAGTTCTACAGAAATATATGGTTTTATAGGATGGCTTGGCTCCTTTACAGCATTTGCAATTTGGCTATTATGAAGTTTACTACCTGAGCAACAATTAACCAATTTAGGCTTTACATATTTCCCAAGTAAATACTGAGCTTTAGCTCTCCCAGCTTTCTTCATAATGCTTTGCATAACAATTCAAGTAATATACCAAGGCCTAAACATCCTAAATACCCCAAGTTTAGAATCATACTAAAACATAAGAGATTCCTTTACTAGAAAAGCTCGTAAATAAGAAGGAGCTGGGATTCCTGAGCTAGGAGATATACAGCCCTAGGTGTTTAACAAGATTTTGTATGGGGAATCAAGAAAACTTAATGAAAATGTTAATTAGTTTATATTTAATTATGAATTTAGAACGAGATGCTCTTGAGCGTATTTTATAAAGTGAAATTATTTTAACATTTTTAGCAGATTATGAGTCTGGAGAGGTCTTGCAAGCTACTCAGGCTGCATTGTAATTCGGAGTTTTAAGTATAAATGCACTTTTTGGCTAAAAAGTGCCTATACGAATAATAACTGAGCAAATCTAATTATTACAGCAATCTTTTTAAACCAATAACGATAGCATTGAATTCATTACATAAAAACCATTATAAAGCACTAAAAGACCAGACTCATAGGAAACTTAGTAAAGACAAAGATAAAACTAGCCAATTTTACTTTAACCTGTAGCTTAAAAATGACAGAAAACAACTACTCCGACTTTCAATAACAGATAATTAAGCCAGTCAACTATAAAGCAACGATTTCTTCCCAAAACAACTCCAGGATCCCAATAAGAAACTCCAAGGGTAAACATGACTCCCTAGCCTCGATTTATAACAAAATACGACTAGAAACATTGAATAGGGGACTATGGGCACCTGGAGAGAAACAAAAGTCCTAATATAAAGCACAGAATTTAAAGCCTCAGACGTAGAAACGACTAATTCTCTAGTACGACTCCTGTATATAAATGATCCAGTAATATAGTAATTTTCCTATTTAAATTAAAATGGAAAAATACGACATTCTTGCAGCCGTAGGAGATGGTACTTTTGGCTCAGTCTCCCGAGCCGTTAACAAATCAACAGGTGAACATGTTGCTATAAAACGAATGAAGCGTAAGTTTTACAGCTGAGATGAGTGCCTATCCTTACGTGAAATCAAATCTCTACGGAAACTGTCCCACTCAAACCTTGTAAAACTTAAAGAAGTTATAAGAGTAAACGACGAGCTGCACCTGATTTTCGAGTATCTAGACTAAAATGTATACTAATTAATAAAAGACAGGTAGAAATACCTCCCGGAGTCATAAGTCAGGTCCCTTGTCTACCAAACCTTCCTAGGACTAGAATACTGCCATAAACACGGGTTCTTCCACAGGGACTTAAAACCTGAGAATTTGATGACTACTGGGAATTTATGCAAAATCGCAGATTTTGGCCTGGCGAGAGAAATAAGAAGTAGTCCTCCTTATACCGATTATGTAAGCACGCGTTGGTATAGGGCCCCTGAGATTTTACTCAGAAGCACAAACTACAACTCTCCTATAGATATCTTTGCGATGGGGTGCATAATGATAGAGCTGTACAACCTGCGACCATTTGCCCCAGGGAGCAATGAGATAGACTAAATGCACAAATTATGCGCAGTATTAGGAACACCTAGTCAGGGCCAGTGGCCTGAGGGGTACAGACTTGCTTCCCGACTGAACTTTAATTTCCCACAGTGCCCGTAGGTTCCCTTTGAACAGCTTATACCCCATGCGTGTCCTGAGGCGATTGATTTCTTAAAACAGATTCTGCAATGGGACCCTCAGAAACGTCCAACTGCCAGTTAATGTATAAATCATCCTTATTTCACTAATTTCCAACCGATTCTTGCGAATCCTTAGGCTAATCCGGAGAATCCACTGTCTAGAGGGTCACTGGCCAGTAGAGGAATCCCCAGTGCTCTGAGATAAGCCAGTTCTAAGTGGTCTGATGGAAGTTCGAGGCTAGGGGAGAAATCGTCGAAGGGGAGGTGGCAGGTAAAGGCGAGTGCTATACAGCCAGCGGCGTATTAGAAGACGGATATAAAACTGCCTAATTTAAAAGCTGTGCCTGAGACTAACAATTTCATTAGGGGGAATTAAAGAATGCCAACTATTACGAGAAATCCCATCGGAATTGGAGCGGGGCTGAATCAGTACAATGTGTAGTCTAGGAAGGGGACGAATACTGGGAATAATAGTAACTTACCGCCGTTGCAAGGGCAGTAAGGAGGGATTGGTAGAAATGCGTATTAAGGGTAGTTTTAGAGGTAAAACTCTAATTTAAGCTAGCTTAAGTCTAGAGGAGCTTACAAACCACAAAACCCGTTAAATCCTATTGGGCAGATTAACCACAATGTGACTCCTATGGGGAATAATTCAGGAATTGGAGGAGTAAGTGGAGGGAACTTTGGAGGTCCTGGGTTAAGTAATATGAGCAATGCTGCTTTATTGAGAAATAATAGAAATAGAGCACCTGGGATGCTACAAGGAGTTGGAAGAAATAGGTTTTAGTAAACTATATTATAAATGGGAAATTATTAGTTATCAAATTCTTCAATACCTCTTAGAATACTCCCATACTTTATATTCTCTGGCTTAATGCGTAGTTTAGATCTATTAGAGCTTTAATTAGTTTTTCCTTTACTTTTTTGATATTATTGATACATGTTTTTAACTTACTTTTTAATAATCCTATCGGATTATTGTTTTTTGCTGTTTTATATACGATTGCTTTGATTAAACTGGCCAATTTTAGATTTAGGTGTATGGCTTTCATTCACATTTCTAGGTATTCTTCCTTTAGATATACTACCCCTAACAATCTACGGGGGAGGGATATTTGACTTATTTAGTTATAATGGTGGTAAATTCAGATTGCTTTGCTTTGGACTAAGTCTTGGGCTTATTTTTTGATTACCTAAAGACATTCTATTCTGTCTCCTACTTCTAAGTTATTTAAACTTGATAATCTAACTATTAGATTCCTTTATTTGTTAGGGTAATTGTATTTTATTGTTATTCAATATCTATTTTTATTGGTGTATTATCCCATCACGTATTTTTAATTAACTTTCAAGATACTCAATATAACTACTTCTTTAATTCAAAGCTAGTTCTGATTGCTAATCTTTCAATTAATAAACTAAGCTTTATATCTAAAGTTCTTTGTTATTAAACATCAACTCAATCTTTTCCTTTAGTTAATTATTGATCTACTCACCTTGTATTTTTTCAATTAATTTATATATATCGTTTTATATCTTTTAGACTATTAACTACTTATTATTTGACCTTTATAATAATTATCCGATTTGTTTTTACAGCTACTCAACATCTTATTATTAATCAATATCCCTTCCATCAAGTCCTTATTATTAAGTTTACTTTTATCATAGAATAAACTATAAATCTTCAGCCTCTGTAAGTATCTAAAATTACTTTTTTAACACTCCAGCTTACTTTTTGAACATTTAACTAGCTTAGATTTCATAGTTCTTAGCTATTTGTGAATCATCATCAATTATAGCTTCTTATTAATTTTGTCCTCTTAGCTTTTGTATTTCTTTTCTTAATTAATCAATTATCTGCACATACTATGCCATGTGCAGATTAACACTATGCATATTTTTCTGTACATTAGTTTTTATGCTTTTTGCTCGATTAGCATACTTAAGTGTATTATGAGTGTCTTCATAAGTCTGCATGCATGGTGAAATGCATGCAATCATTACAGTTTTGCAATTTCCTCCCAGGGAATCTTTTAATAGTCTTGTTAACTTACTGTCTCTATAAGGAATATATCCACTGTTCTACTAACAAAGTGCATTTATACAGTTCCCAAGTGCTAGTAATGATCTATTAATATTAGCGCCCTCTATAAGTCTTATTCCTCTATTTTAAGTATTAGCTGCTCTCTCAGAACCAGCTAGATCAATTAAAGACAATTTACTTTTGTATATTTCCGCTTTAATTCCATCAGCCTTGTCCCTATACTCAACATTGATCTATAGTACAGCATGAGATCTACTAGAAGTAACGTTAGCCTTAGTAGCCTCCTAGGTTCTCCTACGATTTCCCTATCTAATACTAGAAATAACATCCCCAGAAGAAACAGCATTCAAGCAACTCAGCCCAGCAACCTGCATTCCTTTAGCATCTTCCCGTATATCAAGCTACTAATTGCTAGGATTAATCAGATCCCTTATTTATTCATTATAAATTTCCATATAACTAACTGAAACTTTATACTACCTTTACTCAGACAAGTTATCTATTAAATCAAATAACTCCAATATAGTCATTAACATAATCCCAGGCTAGTCATACTCCCCAAGCATTGTATACGTTTTCCCAGCCCCAGTGCTCCCATAAGCAAACACTGTTCCATTATACCCTTCAACCACATCCAATAGCAAATTTTTAGTAGTTGATTCAAACACTGCGACTTAGTCTTTCTCAGGTTCAAATGCAAAGTCAAAAGCATATTGTTTTTCCTAGCTTCTATACTATCTACTGTTCTAATCCTATGTAGTATCTCTTATTATAACAACATTTTCATCCAGAACTACTACAGCTGGAACTGGATTAATTTTAGATTCCTTACTAGAAAGAGGCCTGCATCGCACTGCGACGGTAATATTAGATTAACTCATTTTTAAATCATTTAAGCATATAATGACTACGGCCGTGGGGGTTGTGGATACCTGATGAGAAATAAGGGCTGTTGAAACTCCACTCGTACCAAACTTTATTCACCTCTGTACATCTTCATACATTCACTCACATTTTCTCAGATTTAAGGCAGGTTTGGGGCTGGGTGATAGGAAAATACATGGGAAACCATGAAATCATATCCGTTGAGTGGTCTTCAGGGAGGATAGACTGAAAGATTTCTTTGTATAAAACTGACCTAAAATAGCCTAAAAACCCGTGAATTGTAACGTTTTACGGCATTTCGAACTCCAAGCTGGTAAATCGGCTTAGATTCTACTCTGAGCTTGGATAGTTAAATGTCCAGCATTGTTAGGGCTTGCAGGGCTTGTAGCTTGTGTGGGGATTAATGACATAGTGGCCTTCGAATCTTATAGTTCCTTAATTTGCCTGTATCCATCCTCTGTGGTATGAAACCGGTTCTAGGTAAACTTCGGTTCTACAGGGAATTGATATACCTTATGGGGCTAGTAGAGATTAAATAAACTACAGGCATTCTGGCTCAAGTTCATTACATCCAAATGAGCCTAAGAGCTCACTTAGTATAATATCCGCCTTGTTTTCAGGATTTCATTTTCTCATATCAGTGTTAACAATTTCTATGTCCAAGTTTCTCCATATTGTCGTCTTTTAGGACATAAGAGTAAGGAATGAGTGAGGGTTTTTATCAATTGCATAGATTTTAAAGCTTTGTTATAGTTTTTCCATTACTTATATGACTTATCGTACTAATGGGCCTCTTCCAGCCCCTAAAACCATTACAGTTTTAACAGGATTATCAGTGTTTAAACGATCTAAAACTACCTGTTTTACAGCTTTTTTATACAATTTATACTTCACAGGATCTTTTTCAAAAGTTTCATATGTAACTGATTCTAAATTATCAGATAAGGGCTGTATAGGCATTTAGATCACATCCCAAAATTAGTTTTCTTATCTTTCCTTATAACTAAGTGGCTGCATATTTCTAAACAAAAAGCACATATAAGCTCTATGTTGCTCTAGATTAACACTTTTTCCAATAATAACCGCCGCCTTGCGTCTGAGTAATCCCTTAACAAACACTTGATTACTCTTAGACAGTACAGGATACCCGTTTTGGTTAATAAGAAAAGCTTGTGAGTACAAAACAACATGTGCTATAGGCTCCCCAAGCCATCTCTCACAAATATCCTCATCTGGTGCTTGTTTATTAATAACTAAATTCACACCAACAGCTGACGAAGGTCCAAGCATAACTCTGAAAGAATTCCACTCTTCCCAATTATCTACGGAAATCTCCATATAAACTTACTAGTGGTTCAAACCTTCTGCTAAGTATTTGTTTATGATTCTGGCGTAGTTGAAACAGTTCAATTTTGCAGGAGGCAAAATTATACCAAATGTTCCTATATGCATGGCCCAAGTGAACTACTGTATAAGCTCATTTTCCCATTTCTGTCTTAAAGTTGAGTCGCTGGTATCGACGTCTATTAAGGATGAAATTTTTCCTATTATATGACGAGCCCAGCCGTCGCTTGTAAGAGAATAAGCTCCTCGTGTTGCTGGGACTTATCTATTAACACCTGGAGCTACTGAAAACCTAGGATGAAAAAGGGGAACTACTAAGAAATCTAGCTTTTTATTGGAATTGTCGTCAATTTCATAGCTTAAGTTTCTAGGAGCTTAGATTTCTTAGCCTATGTAGAGCTACCAGGGATAGTCTTCACACTTAAACATGGTATATAATTTAAATAGAGATATTATTGAATTATGTAAAATGATTAACTAATTAGCCTTAAATACTCCTTCATTACATCTAAATCAGGAGTTTATTCTGTCTCAAAGAAAACCTTAATAATGTCGTCTGGTATATCTAATACACTTTTGTATTTCCATTAGGGATTTTTGTCTTTATCAATCAAAGCAGCTCTTACACCTTCATAGAACTCCTGCTCTTATAAAAACACCTAAGACATCCTAAACTCCATTTTAAACGCATCTTCTAAGCTCATATCTCTTCCTAATTACAATTGCCTAAAAGCAACCTTTTGACTCAAAGGTGAATTCTATTTCATTTCTTATAAAGTTTATTAATATCACTAGCATTTTCTACTTTCTAATCTATCATAAATCTCCTCAATAGATTTAGCATGTTAAAATACATACTAAATATCCTTTCAATTCCTAATATCTCCACTTATCTATTAACTAAATTCATCAACAATGCTAAAAATTGTATCATCTGTAGTACTTTACTATACATCTTTAACCAATTTCCTTTGCAATTCCTATATATCCTAACTTTACACAAAATGCGTAGCAATTCCTGCCTATACTAGCTCTTTTCCCTTCAACCTCCCTCCAGTGACTCCTAAATACACTCCTAGTACATCATTTAACCTAGGTAGGAAAAAACTAGCCCCAACATCAGGAAATAATCCTATTGCTGTTTCAGGCATTGCAAATAAAGAGTTTTCTGTAGCTATTCTTACTGAAGAATGAATAGAAATCCCTATACCTCCACCCATTACTATACCATCATAAATTGCAACCTATGAAGAAGGTGCTTTTGTCATTATGTAGTCTGTTGAATACTCAATTCAAAACAAATCTCTAGGGAGATTTGTACCTTATCCAAAGTAGGCTTAACGGATGTCTCCACCTGAACAAAATGCCTTTTATCCTTCACCTGTTAGAATTATTAATCTAGGAGTATAATGTTTCATTCACTTTTAAAACTCTTATTATAGGTTTCTAAACATTTCATAGTTTAAGGAATTTAGAGCTTTTGGTCTGTTGAATATTACGTTGCAAGTTGAATTATTATAGGAAAATATAATCGGAGAAGTTGTAAAGCTACGGTATAATTTTGATTACATATTCTTTACTATAATTATTTAAACAACTTATTTTAACTCAAAGATTAACATGATTAAGTTTTATTATTAAAATATACTAAAAATTTCATCACTGAATATTTCAAATTCTGTATCAAAATCTCGCATTGGTATTGGCAACACTGTTTAGTATTTATTCATCATTTCTCACGAGCAGTCTCTAAATATTGGGCTTAAGTTTTAATATGTAGGTGTAACTGGTCTTATAATATCTCTAAATTCATCCCTAGTGATATTAGTAGATTGCATTTCAATTCTATCACATAAATTATTCAAATCTTCTATTTTTAATTTTATCTCTAAAATTTCTTACTTCTATCTAGATTTTTTCCGCATTGTAGAGTAAAAGTGATTTTTCACAGTATTATCAGTTCTTCCAGGTAGTAATTACGCTATTTCAGCCCATTTGTTTCCTATTCTTTTTTAGGTTTTGAATATAATAGCTTCCTCTTCCTCAGTTCATGGCTTTTTAATAATATTTGGATCTAAATGATTATGCCACCTTTCTCTGCATTGCTTTCCATTCCTTTTTGTATTTATGTATAATTGATTCAATTCATTTGAAACATTTGACCATTGTTTAGTTCCATATAATTTTACTAGTTCTATAATGGCTTAGTCCTCCTCAGCTGACCAAGGCCTACGCTTTTAAATCCGCGGGGTTTATATGACTTTCCTCTTTGGCATTAGTATTAAATTATTTAAATTTGAAAGTTATAAATGTTATGGGGATCAATTTATATAAGGGTAAATTAAGTTGTTTTTAAGTTTGCTGTGTAATCCTTTCTCAGTTAATATACATCCAATAGTATCAGTGTAGTATTAATAGTCCTATATAAGTACTTAAATAATTATCCGATCAAATACCAATAAAAATGAAGTAAGCAACTCAAAATGATTTCTCTATAAGATAGCAGCTTTTTATCTATAAATAAGATTAAACTAATAGACTGAAACAAATTATCATGAAAAAATCACTTAATAATGTAAACTTAATATTGTTAAAAACACTTCTCAAAATATTTATTCAATGGCATTATTAATCTAAGCTAAACATAATAACCCAGAAGTACAATAAAATGAGATAAATTGCTATAAGGCTTTAGAAGTATAAAAAATGTATACGTAAGCATAGCTCGAATAAGTAAATAAAGGTTAAAATACACTCCGTTAAATCTTATGCTAATTTTTCAGACAAATCTCACAAAAACTGAAGAATTAAGTCAAATAATGATGAAAAAGAAACATTGTAATAAAATTCATTAATAGAATCCAGAAATATAATCGATGATACAGTTAACGTAAACGCTTCATAGATTTTGCAGAGTTAAACTATGGAATCACATAAATGATCCTTATTTGATAAACTTTAAGCTTAATTAAAGTCAAAAGCTGAAGATACAAAATTATAACCTAAAATAGGATCAAGGCTTTTTACAAGAGTTTATGAAAGAGAATAGAAAAAATGCATAAATAAAGAGTTTATTCAACCAAATATTCCTAAGTCTGCAGTAATCAGCAGTACTAAAAACTTTCAATTATCTGACCAAAACTTGTAAAGCAGCTTAAGAGATGTAATAACAAGCTAATATTGTCCTAATAATTTATAATAATTACATCTTAATATAAGGCAACATTAGTAATTTTATTATTTAATTTCACTTGTTATTTTTCTTCTCCTTTTCCGATCCCTTATAAGCCTGGGATTAAGATCCTCACTTGAATTATCCGATTATTCACTTCTTCTTTTCCTTATACTGTTTAAATCTTCGTTTGCATCTTCAATCTCAGAAACTGTTTTGGTAGGAGATTAAACCAAGTTCCTTTGTGTTTATTATTTATCTTCTTCTTTTTCCGGTTAAGGCTCACTTTAATCTAATAAAGATTTAATCATGTTTCTTGCGTACTAAATCCTACTAAACATAAAAGTAAGTCTTATTAGGAAATACAGCAAGATTAGTGCAAGAATACAATAGTCTAGTATATCGCCGATATCTTCGAAAACTTGTATCAATAAAATAGCACTAATTAATAGTTGAATAGATTTTACAAATATTTCCTCAATGCTTCTACTTAAGCTAGAATAAGGTAATATTACTATATGGTAAGCTGTCATTAAAATAGTTATTATAAGAACTGCAACTATTTAAGTTTCTTACCATTCTCCTAATTGTATAACTGAAATGCCTAGACATATCAGCTCAAATTGTTATATGTGTAAATGAAATTCTCTCAATTAGTCTTTATATTCTCTGTACTCCGATCCAAATAGCTTCAATACTCTTTTGCTTTGCAAATTTCCTCTATGCTTGACTCTTAAATACAGTAGTTTGGCTAAAGGTTATAATATACAGAAAATAAGTATATATGCTATAGCAACACCTGAATTTCAATCAAATGTTTTTCCTTCCTATAAAATTTACTCTTCATATATAAAACTTAGTATAAGTCTAGCATAATAAGCCTAAAGAAACTTAAAAAATGCCCCGAATTCCAAAGAATTTAGAATAATACTTTCTTGTTTTCTCTTCAATGCAATTACTTTGAATATGGTATACATAACTAATCAAATAGTAAAAAATACTAACAATGTAAACGTATTGTAGAAAAAAGAGTTTGATCAAAGTGAATTTCCTCCAAAATAATCCAAATCTATATCATAATCCTCTTCCTCTGCCAATGCTTTAGACCATGAGTCAAAATAATCAATAAGGATTCAATTATCCTAAGCAGTCAGTACCTTTTTAGCATTATCACTCATACTTGTATTAGTATACCCTAGAATAGTTATAATCTATAAAGATATGAAGTTCTTAATAGAGCAATCTACTAATAATTGCATCACACTTATTAGCTTAGGAACTTTTATAATCAACATAAAAATAGCGAATCCTGCGTATATAAAAACAATCAATAGGCCTAGAACTTATAAAACTTATTGAATAATATCATAATCTAGATCTTCTAATCTTCTATTCATTAAAATTATTAAAATGTTAGGAAAAACATATACACATTCTAACCTAATTGAACTCAGAGCAAGACTAAAAGCACATAGATAACATTTACAGAAATTAAAGGAAATACAATAATAAAGAAACTATAAAAGTTAAAGAATAATCAAGTAGAAAAAGCCAGCTTCGTACTAATAAATGCTAAGAATGGGAAGTATAATAAATGAAAACTGTTCTTTATTAACTAGGATATCAGAAATTTCTCATAGAAAAAGCCATGAGTGCCCTTCATACAAACCTTCAATGAAAACTTTAAATTTACAGCAAAGAAAGGAACAACAGTAAAAAATTACCTAACATAATAGAATACTAGCAAAAGTTTTAACCAAATTAGGACCAAATTTAAAAAGAAAGGAATGAAAGAAAAACTTTCTACAAGCGTAGTAATATAAAAAATTAATATCAAAATAAGTAGTTATATAAAGAGAAAAGCGCTACTAATCCCAATTCAGCTTACCAAAAAGAATAATTAACGATGCACTTACTCAAGCCAGAAGCAAAAGTGTAACAAAAGAAGGTAGGCCTTAAATTCCCCAAAAAGCCAAGCAACCAATATAAAAACAAGTCTTAAAACCTTAAGAAAAGTAAAACTTCAAAAAAGATCTGAAACTGCAATCATTAAACAGTGATTATTCCTACGACGATGACTTTGAATCTGATGCTTCAAATTCAACAGAGCACATGTAATTTTTTAATCTTATATAAAATGTCACAAAGACTCAATCTCATAGAACGTCACTTATAAGAGCGAGGTGAGTGGATACATGACAACTCTCTCAATGAATACAGACAACGTGGATTAAACTTCAACTAAATGATGATCCGCACTGAACTGTACAGCCAGGCTCCCGATTTCTTTGAGTAAATTATGTCCACTATTGATGAATCGTCTCTTTTTGATCTCTAAAAGGAAATAGAAATTCCACGAAGTGAGCATTAAGGCTTAGTAATACAACAACTAATGGAAGTATACGGAAAGCATAAGTTTAACATAGATGACGATTTGCAGTATCCTTATAGAAAAATTATGTTTATGCGGGCGTTACAGTCCTACAGCTTTTAAACCTTCCTAAGATTCAACCCTAATTTTGTATTATTCGCAGATTCACTGATTTTCCTAGGCACTGAGAAGCACAGACGTATTGTATAAGATTGCTATGATTTTAATATAGTTGGGTCTTTTGTGATGACGGAGCTAGGCCATGGCAGTAATATACAAAAACTAGAGACTACAGCAGAGTACGACCACAATACACGAACCTTTGTATTTAACTCACCTACACAAACATCAGTGAAGGCCTGGAACGGAGGCCTTGGGCGCACTTCGGACTGGGCGTTAGTATATGCTAGGCTGATAGTGCAAAGATAAGACAAAGGCGTAGTTCCATTTGCTGTTTAAATCAGAGATAAACAGACCCATTCAGTTTTGGAAGGTTTGACTATTGGTGACCTAGGTCCTAAGATAGGTTATGAAGGAGTAGATAATGGGTATATGGCTTTTAATGGTTTCAGGGCACCTTACGACAGTTTGCTGGATAAGTACGTGCAGATAGATGCAGATGGTAACTTTTAGACTAATATACAGGATCCTAGTAAGAGGTTTGGTGTTAATTTTGCTTGTATGATACGAGGAAGAGTTATTATATTCTGGCAAGCCTTTACTGCTATGGCTAAGTCACTAACAATTGCTATAAGATATGCAGCGGCTAGGAAGTAGTTTTCCATGAACATGTAAGAGGAAAACCCAATACTAGATTTTCCATTACACAGATACAGATTAATGCCACATTTAGCCAAGGCGTTTGCTACAGCGTTTATTGTTAAGAAGGTGGAGCATATGGGGTTAGTTGCTTTTGGGTAATTGCAAACTACACCGCTTAATAGTGAAGGTGTTGAGTTTCATAACGTATCTTCGATGTTAAAGCTAGTTCTGACCAATTATAGTTTTGAGGCAACTAACGTATGCAGGGCTGCTTGCGGGGGGCTAGGGTACTCTGAGTATAATTTGTTGGAACGTATAAGAGCTGAGGCTGACATGAATTTAACTTGGGAGGGAGATAATGATGTGTTTTTCCAATAAGGAGCAGGTTACTTACTAAAACAGTTTGATAGAGTATAAAGTGGCTAATAAGTGGAGAGTTAACTATGTAACATGATCTCAGCTTAATTAGACTACTCTCCCTTAAATTTCAAGGTGATAGAAGAGCTAACTGATACAAACCTTATTAGTATTCTAGCTTTAAGACTCAATACATCTCTGATAAAATCCAAAGAACGTCTATTAACCAACAGTACAAATGACTCCATGGTGTTTTACTTAAAAGACGTAGCTATTGCATTCTCAGAATTAACAATAGCTCGTGAGTTCTTAAACCAAATACAGCGCGTATAAGACCCTCCAACTCAGTAAATCCTAAGAGAACTGTTCAGACTATATGCACTAAACTGCTTTGAAAGGAACCTAGGAATGTTTGCAGATAAGATGAATATAGCTCAATAACGATTAGTAAGAACTGACATACTAAGACTGTGCAATGTGATCGGGAATAATAGTGTTAAACTCACTGACTGCTTTGGGTTTAATGACAAGGCTATAGGAGCTCCTATTGGCTAAAGTGACGGCCAGATTTACCGCAATTTCTTAGAAAGGATTCAAAATGCCCCAAATGCTTTTACTAAAGCTGAGTGGTTTGGAAGGTTTAAAGCGTTTAGAGATAGAAATTAGTTTTCTAATTAAAATTCCTGCCAATTTCACTTTCAAAGGTTTTTAATGACTCTGCCTTACATCGCGTTTCTTTTACTTCTCGTTCTAATTCTTCCTTAATCGATCTATTATACTCGTCTGTTCTTTCTCCCTTGCTCACTAAAGTCAGCAAGTCATGTGGAATTTCTAGCTGGGCTATATGTGGTTGTAGTGTATCTGATTTTTTTGTTATTGTGTCTAGAGTATCAGTGTATTGATCTATAAGAGATATTAACGATTAGCTAGAATCCGCTTCTATTCCTCTTACATGCGATTTTATATGCTGTACTTAGTCCATTGCCTAGTTTATGCTATCTACCAGATCTCTTAGTGAAGTTTCCATTTTTTAGTTTAAAAGTACCATTATATGTAAAATAAACTGCCTAAAACACCGATTTCTTCCATTGTAGTACGTATAAAGTTATACTAGGGTTTTGGTATATTGCCAAAAGTTGGCATGTATTGTTCAGAATCCATAAGGGCTTTAAGCTCGTATAAAATGGATTCTTGCTGTAATCATTTACTCTCATTTACTCTTGTTATTGGACTTGGGGTTCTGTTATGATGTATAGGAATTTCTAAATCTTAGTATTCATTACAATCAGAGCTTAGTAAATATTCCTCACTAAGCATCCTTTCCTACAAAATCGCAATAAGCTGCCTTAAATTAGCAGTTTGTTAATTCTTTCAAGTCAATTTTTATACAAATTTTCT
This sequence comes from Condylostoma magnum, assembly GCA_920105805.1. NCBI lineage: Eukaryota > Ciliophora > Heterotrichea > Heterotrichida > Condylostomatidae > Condylostoma > Condylostoma magnum. The sequence continues at coordinate 111,506 of CAKKTI010000017.1, forward strand.
GATAAGTTTGTCTTAGACTTAACACAGCAATCTTAGTTCATGCAACTCCTCTTTATAGTACTCCACATCACTTTCCTATACTTCAAATTTAGGAGTTAATTGGAATCGTTTGTAATCAATTGAGTTATTGGATGAGTGAGTAGAAGCTCTACTTATAGTCTGATACCTTGAAGTCATAAACTAGCATTCACTGCCAGTTGGAGACGTAGGTTATTGCTTTTTCTATATCATCTCACTTTAAACTTGTGTTGCTAGATCTTAACTCATTTTATTAAACTTTAACGTTATTTTTAACTAAACAATCAATTTTCCTCAGACAAATCTTGATAATATGCTGAAAAATCACTTGATTCTTTGGTTTGGCTACCAGCGTTGATTGGAGTCTCTGTATAAGTGAACTTCTCGTATATATTTTATACCTTTTATTCCTGGTTCCAATCATTTATCGGAGAACAAGGAGAGGTAGGATATTAACTACCTTAAAACAAGTTTTGCATAATCAAAGGAGGAAGTATCTACTTTTACTCATACTTTCCCCAATCTTCATTCTCAAAAAACTTATGCTCTTTGAGCAATTTAAAATCACACAGCCTTTCTTGCGGATATCTTTATAAAAGATTATCAATTAGGTCCTTGAGCTCGTCAGATGCATCTTCTGGCATTTCATAATCATTTGCTAGGATTTTAGTGAAAAGTTCACTCATATTCTCAGTTTTAAAAGGACTTTTCCCTGTAAAAGCCTCGTATATGAAAACTCCTATTCCCCAAAAGTCAATAGAAGTATCATGTGGTTATCTTTCAAGAACCTCAGGAGCAATGTACTCTGGAGTACCGCATATTGTCCTGCTTTTATCATCTAAATACTTAGCTAGGTTGAAATCAGCTAATTTAATATGCCCGTCTTCAGCTATCAAAATATTTTCAGGTTTTAAGTCCCTGTAAACATACCCATTCTTATGCAAGGCTTCAAGGGCTAAAATCAACTCACAAGCATAGAACTTGATCTACTTTACACTTAATTTGCCATAAGCTCTCATTACTTTATATAGATCTCCTCCCTGGCAATAGTCCATGGCCAAGTATAGTTTATCAAACGTTTAAAATGCATAGTGTAGTTGTACTATAAATGGACTTTAGATTTGTGCTAGTACATTTCTCTCATTTTTTGCATAAGTCTGACGCCTTGGAAGTTGTAATTGGGATTTTTTGATAACTTTCATTGCATAGAATTTCCCATTGTTAATTTTCTTTGCTAAAAATACTTTTCCGAAAGCCCCTTTACCAAGGATTTACTGATATTCAAACGCTTATGGATTTATAAGCTTGGACGTGAATTCGTCAGGTATTGTCGGCAGGCTGTAAGGGTTGTTTATACGATCTTATTAGGCATTAGGACAGCATAGGGCTCCCATTTTTATTATGAGATTGTTTTCAAAACCTATGGTTCTAGTGCTAAGTAGGTAAGACAATTAATCAGTACTTTATATTGTTTATGAGAATTTAATTAATATGAGAAGTTTAGTAATTGTAGTACTGGAAATAAAATAAGTGATAAGTTTATGGATATTGATTGATTGTTTTAGTTAATAGTAAATTAGTAGATAATTAAAATGTAAACAACTCCTAATACTATGTGGTAGAATAAATCGTGTATTTATACACTAAAGTTAATAGTTAAAAATTTCCTAATAAATAACCCCCCAACATCCTAAAAACAGCATAAAATCTAATAATTCCTATATAACACTCTCAAACTCCATATCTGTATTAACATCAAATATGATAGTGAACTAAATGAAATCATATAAGTCCAATTAAAGCAGTTAAACAAGCCTTCAAGCTCCTCGCCCAATCAGAAATAACCTTCCTACTCTCAGAACAATAAAGCCGAACCCATTTTTCGTGAAATCAGATACAATAAAGTAGTCATTAGAGCACATCCAGGCTAAAGAAGAACTAAGCTCAATTCTAACTCTCCCTAAGATAGAAAGATAAAGTAATTCTAGAGGATATTTCTAAAGAGCAGCAAAGAAAACTCCCTCACCGTTGTGAAATCGAAATCCTCCAAGTAGACAATAGTTTAACCCGATAGTTAAGGATTGTAAATTCAAGGAAATTGATCTTTTATCTGATGTTTCTACTAATGATTCGGAAGAACAGTCTTTTTAGTGTAAATATTATATGATATAGTAATTAAAAGAGATTTAATATTTTTGTCTGTTAAGGTTGATTGATATAAGAGGGGGTAGAAGGGTATATTAAAGCGGCGTTTTGTTTTAAGATGGGTTGTGCGAGGAACTTTAATTAGAAAATAGCTTTAAAGTTAATATATATAGATTAATTATTTCTGGTGGTAGAATAAAGTATGTAATGCTTTGTTTCACCTTTACATTAAATATACTTATTGTTGGGCTTTTAGTAATAGTAAATTGAGAAGTTTAACTATGAATAAGATCAATATAATGTATTTATTATATTTAAAAATTGCTACTTTTGTTTAATTATTTTATTAAGATATGGTTCGAACTTTTTCAAAAGACTCCCTTGATATCCAGTTTTCTACACTTGTCTTCATATCTCCTAACTCTAATTTCACCGTTTTTTCATGTTTTGATGCTTTAAGTTGGCGTGATAACACTTCTTCCTCCAATTTTTAAAGTATCCTTTGTTTAATTAATAATATCATATTATGCAGGTAATACGATTGAGTTGTTTAAAGCCGCACATAGATGTGTATTTTAAAACTTATATAATACTTGCTTACTGTCTGAATTTTATAATTCCCGGAGTTGGGCCTTACATAACTCTATTATCATCAGTACATATAAAGATAACAATGAGTATATCCTGAGGATGTATTTATCTTTAAAATTTTGATAAAACATTATATTAGCTTCTTTTAATTACAATAGATGGGAAAGCTAGCATAATTCTATAGTGTATATAACTTCATACTATTCAAAGCTAAATATCAATAACTTTAGAATTCTGTGTTTACCTATATAAAAATGGAAAACTGTATTGGGCCAATCGTCAGCAACCTAGTTTCTGGAATCAATTTCTAATAATTCTACCAAGCAAATCAGCAGAGATGATCTAATCTAAGCGAAGTTCAAAGCATGCTAAAGGGTCAGCTCTTAATTTAAGACAACTTTGTAGCTCTATAGAAGAATTTAGAAAAAGACTATCCAAGCACCAAACTTAGAAAAACCTTTACAATTTTCCAACTGTTAAAAATACCTTGCTAACTTAAGATAGACACCTTTATTTATGACTCTATCCGCAATTATGAGATTAAAACCGAATATCTGAAATATTTAGATGCCTTGGTTAATTCAAGTAAACAAGTCAAATAAGTAATATAAAGAGGAAATCCTGATGATATGATGGGAATAAGGCTTAAACCCTTTGGAGAGATATTATAGTAGCTTCTTTTTGTCAGAACAGATCGAAAAGAACAAGTTAATAGAATTTTAGAATGAATTATGAAATATTATAAAACTAATTCAATGAGAGCTGGAGAATAAATCAGATAATAAGTAAGACAGCTAGAATTAGTCTAATAGCAAAAGTGAGATGAAGGAATAATTGGTCAACATGATGGAAATGTATAATCAGTTTGCATTTCAAGAAGTGGATAACTCATAATATCAGGTGGATAGGATAATAAAGTGAAACTATGGGACTTATCCAACCCATCCAAAAACAGAATAATTGGTCAGCATGATTATTGGGTATAATCAGTTTGTATTTCAAGAAGTGAATAACTCATAATATCAGGTGGAATAGATCATCAAGTAAGAGTATGGGACTTATTCAACTCATGCAATAACAGAATTATTGGCCAACACGATAGCTTTATAGAATCAGTTTGCATTTCAAGAAGTGAATAACTAGTAGTATCTGGTGGATGAGATTGTACAGTAAGACTATGGGACTTATAAAACCCATCCAGAAATAGAATCATTGGCCAACATGATTCTGATGTATAATCAGTTTGCATTTCAAGAAGTGAATAAATTATAATATCAGGTGCAGAAGATAATAAAATAAGAATATGGTACTTATTGAACCCATTCAAAGACAGAATCATTGGGTAATATAATATAAATATAAGATCAGTTTGCATTTCAAGAAGTGAATAACTAGTAGTATCTGGTGGAAATGATTGTACAGTCAGACTATGGAGAATTTAGTTATATAATTTTTGTATTCTAATATTTACTAATTTAATACATTGCATACTTTAAGTTACTTGAATAACTTCTATATTTGATAAATGCTAATTTTATAAGGAGAGTAAGTATTCTTTAACTACTCTTTTTCATTTAATTCTTAATGAAAGTTTATTATAAGTAGAATTACAAACTTAATACAACTCTTAATTATTATAGCCTATTGTTTATAAATACTTATAATTATGTTAATATAAAATTATAATCAAGTTTTAACAATCGATTAAAAGTGCATTGAATTACTAGGGGAATCCTTACCCAATAATACATATATAATAAATTAGTTCACAATAGTAAATAGATATTAACTTTTGATTCATTTTAGCCCCCTTTCAGCTCTCTAGTAATTTTATCAATTTATACGATCTTTCTTTTAATAAATCAAATTAATAGTAGATTCCTACAACCTTTTAATTTCTTACAAATGCTTAAAATGCAGTATCCTCAATTACTAGGATAAATTTAGTAGTTTCATTTAACTTTCTAATAGTTCTATAAGAAGCAAGAGGATGAAGGCTTTAAAATGATTATTTATGCATAGATATCTATAGTATATACTATTTTTTATCTATTTTCTTTAAGATGGATTCCTATCTCTTCAAATTAACTAGTTTTCTCCATAGATTAGTGCGTTATTGGACATTTTTTGGATGCATAGCCTAGTATATGTAATTGAGTCTTGAAAATTAATTTTTCCTGTTAAGAAATCTACAAAGCCTGCAGAAACAATAGTTCTCTAATATAAATTCGCTCACTGTAATCAGTTTAAGAATATTATAAAATCTAGGGATTATTTTAAGAAGATATTTAGAGCCTTCCCTACAATTTGATTGTCTCATAAAATTTCAGTGGTAGTATAAGCATTGCAAGAGCTGAATAGTGCTTTGCTTAGTATAATATAGATTCCTTTTAAGCTAACTATTAATGAGAGCTTTAAAATTACTTTGGCAAGTGCCAGTTTTATTTAGGGTTATTAGAAGTTCAACAAAACCTCATATCTTTACTAGCTTAAAAATTGATATTATGAAAATCTAGATATATTTACAATACATACAGCTATACGCCATTTTTTATAATTATCATAAGTGCTTATCAATTTAATCTATATAAAATAAATGGAGCTATAGCCGGAAATTATAAAGCAAACCTTTATTTCTAATCTGCTGTCCAAAAAAGTACTTATACAAATCATTCCTGAATTACAAAGTTTATCAATGCAGAAACTTAGAAAAAAACTATTAAACTTATCATATAAGTAGAATGATGTCCATATGCTTTTATATCTTCTATAATATCAAGCTAATCTTATAGCTGTAAAAACTTTATTTAAATCTCTAATTTACTTCAAGCATTTGAATACTTAGCCTATAGAAGAAGCTATTTTTGATAGGTTTTAAATAGATTACTTCCAAATATACGATAAATATGTGAAAAAAGCATCATTGGCTAAGAGAATTATTGATAGTTTAGATAGTTAATAAATTCTTGCGTGTGAGTTGCATAGTTATGGCAAACTAGCTTGAGAATTAATTAAAAAGAAAGCAATTTGTAAAATGAATTAAGAAGATGAAGACATAATTAAATGAATACAGCTTGCCTTTGGATTAAATTATTTTAACGGATTTTAGTATGCTATGGATTATATAAGAACACTTCAATTAAACATTCAAAAGAACTGAAAATTAAAGTAAACTAAGCATGCCTTATAAAGTCCTAATACAATGAAACAGATTGGAGTTCACTAAGACATTATTTGGGATCTTTGTATTTAAAATCATTAAGTTATATCAGCATGTAACGATAGCTCAATAATGCTATGAGACTTAAATGATGCCAATAATACTAGAAAGATAGGTTAACATGAAAAAGCTGTAAGATGTGTATGCATTTAAGGCAATTACGTTATTTCTGGAGGAAATGATAATAGCGTAAAACTATGAGATTTATAAAATTAAGACAATAACAGAGAAATTGGAAAGCATTAAAAGAGTGTAGAAAGTATTTGTGTACAAGGGGATAGAATAATTACAGGTAGTTAAGACAAAACTGTAAGGCTATGAAGCCTATGGAATAAAAGATAGCCTTAAATAATTGGAAGACATAATGATTATGTCTATTCAGTGTGTATTGAAAGGAACATTGTTATATCAGGAGACTTTAATTCCGCAATAATGCTATGAGATTTATCAAATTCAAATAATAATAGATAAGTAGGAAAGCATTAGGGTATAGTATATAGTGTTTGCATAAAAGATAATATTGTAATATCCGGTAGTTCAAAAAATACTATCGTATTATGAGACTTATAAAATAGGAAAAACAACAGGATAATTGGAAGACATAAAGACTAAGTATATAAAGTACGTATTTAGAATAATTAAGTAGTTTCATGCGGGGCTGATAAAACAGTAAGGCTATGGGACTTAATTAATCCAGAAAATAATAGAATCCTATACAATTCAGTAAAAAAGATAGGTGTAGTAGATTTTAAAGATCCAATCATTGTATCCGGAGAGAATGCAAAACAAAGCAAGGTTATGCATTGGAGTATTTAATAGATTAGGTATTAAAACTAAATATCTTTTAACAATACCTTAAAACAGTCAAAACATTTCCATACTCACAATAAATAAAATGATTTGAAGTATAATAAGTGTAAGCATAGCCTTCACGATAGCTTTAATAGGTATAATCTCCATATACCACGGTACAAAACGAATAAAACTACTAAAAGAATTATTCGAATACAGCTCTTTCAATCTTTAACGTTACGGTTTGTCTGAATAAATAACAGCAAAGAACCTACAAAGGTCTTTAAAGCGCTTTATGCCTTACTATGCGATATTTGACTACTTTACAATTTAATTTGAGATCCCACAATGGCTGTAAGCCTTTCTTATTATATTTTATCTTTCAATTCTTTGAACTTCATGCAGATTAGTAGTATTTTACTAAGAAATCGATGAATTTGATGTTCTATTCGGTTCAATGGTAGCAGTGATTTGTACAATAGTAATGATTCTTATAACTCTATTCGTTAGTTATCTTTTCATAGAAATGTTTAACTCAAAAACATACGAAATACCAGAAACATCCCGTTAAACGGAGCACAAAACATTCGGAGGCACAGATAAAGGTAGGTCAGGCAGTATGATGATAGATAACAATGATGTAAATAAAACTAGCCTATTAACCGAACGAGAACCAGTGTAAAAGTAAAGAGGAGAAGACAGTTAAAAGTTCATGATAGCCTTGTATATTCTATTGGTAACATGCTGTGCATTGACCATTTTCAGCATAATTGGGTACTCTGAGATGAGAGATGAGTGGTAATAAAGCCATATATACATGTTTTTGTATGGAATAGGATTAGATATTCCTTTGAGGTTCATTTTCAGCTTTTTATTAGCAATATGCAACTGTACTCCAGAGTATCATAGAAAGTACGAGACTAGCCAGCATATAAGTGCCAGTGAGATCAAATTATTTAAAAGATCACCTTACAAGACCAGAGATCCCCTTTTTGACGCAATTGATTAAGAGGATTTAATAATTACTAACTAAGTCGGGGAAAATACTCCTCAGAGACATTTGCATGGGTATCCAACTCCTCCGTATATGACGCCAGATCTCAGCTTTTCTAAAGGGAAAAAGATAGGGGATTAGTCCTCGGGAGATGATATCTTATACACTCCTGAGCCAATTGAACCGGAAGGAGAAGGAAGTAGGCTATATGGGCCATAGGGCTTAAGGTAATCTTAGTCAAAAGGATAAGATTACTAGAATTCGTAGGATGGTAAAAAACACAAATTTAATAAAGGAATCGCTGATCCTAATACTGTTTTAGCAGTACCTGTGAATGGAGCTAGATAAAATACACCTAAGAAT